>APFE030394957.1:0-55752 GCA_000404065.3 Pinus taeda
TCGATGTGAAATCGGCGCAACGAAGGGGGGGCTCCACCCCCCCTCTAACCCCCCGGTTCACTACGTAGGTTAGTCGTGCAAAGAATATAACACAACCCAACAGAAGTTGACTTCGGGTTGGTTGAGACTAGTCTGGGACCAGTGGTACGCACTCTTAGATTGACTTTGGGTCAGTGGAGAATGGCATGAGACATTCTCGATCAATTCTTCTTCTTCATAGTTCAATAGAGCTAGCAAAGCCAACAGAGCTGAGTAGAGCAGAGCTAAGCCAACATAGCTAAGCAGAGCAGAGCTAGCAGAGCTAGGTAGAGCAGTGCAGGGCACTGATGGCAAAGATAGTACAATCGTACTTATGGATCAGCGGATGAAGTTCTCCCTAGTTGAGAGGGAGTGTTAAATTGGCAACTAGGGCCAAACTCCATGTGGGTTGGCTTATTTATGGCAGCTAATATTTTTATTGGATCCCTCTCTTGAAGAGGTGTAGGACTGATCCAAAGATCATCCGATTCTGATAAGTATTTATGGAGATATGAATTTATTTTGTTTATGTAATTATTATCAAGCCGACTAACTCTTATGTAGGCTCTAGAAGCCCAAACGTCATGTCTATTCAATCGTCCACACTTTTAGTATAAATAAGAGAGCATTTGGAGTCATTAGCATAACACACGCTTCATGTGATCTCCTCCTCACCACGTCTTGGGTTTTTGGTGAAGGAGAGACACACAAGAAGATACGTTGGACTAAAGATGATGCCCTAACCACTATGATGCCCTAACTACTGTAATACCCTAGCCGCAATAAGCCGTAGGCTTATGAGGATGCATGCAGAGACCTTATACACTAGACATTATACACTGTTAATGGAGACCATTAATATGTAGATCAGGGAATACAATGATGTTGTACATTGATACACAAATCAAGGATACATTGTTCCTTTCACACAAGCCAGTCTCGTTATAAATCTGCTTCGTTGTCATATGGAAGAGGCACAACCATTATATGCTGATCATGAGCATAATGCATAATTCATTCTTGAAAGAAAGGGAAGTGAAAGGATAAACGAGAGAAGGGTTTCATGGGAACAGTGTTGGGTTGTAGATCCAATCTAGCTGCAGATTGGATGGTTAGATCAATACCATAGAGAGAGAAGCCATCTAAGGGCTAGAGGAGGCCTATCTCTCCCATCACATGCATTTGCATACTGAAGAAAATAGTTCTATCTTCGCTGACCTATAACAGTGATCCATTTGGCATCACGAAATTACAAATCGAGAGACTGTTATGTATGGGATGATTCTTCATGAAGTGCGAGGATAGTAAAAGACTAGAATAGCCTATCCAAGATCATCGTTACTGACTGGAATGGAACGTTGTAATATATGCAATATATATATTCTGTCCACGTAGTGATGTAAGCAGCAACTTCATGAATGTATGTGGATATGCAACAACAACAACTCAATAAATATACATATGCACAACCTAGTTGGATACACAACTCAATATATATATATATATATATATACTCGCAGTCACTCAGGCATCACGCAATCACTCAGGTAATATATATACATATATACACGCAGTCAATATATACACACACAATTTTCACACTCAGGCAATATATATATTGAAAACGGACTACTGTAGATGACAGCTTGATTGTGTAGTTTGACACTGCGTGGAGGATTTTAGATCTATGGCCTAGCTGCTTTGCTAGGCTGCAAGCCATAACAAGTAGCTAAGGCTGATTATAGTGTTACAACATGATGATGCTAAGGCTGATTATAGTGTTGCAACATGATGACGCTAAGGCTGATTATAGTGTTGCAGCATGATGATGCTAAGGCTGATTATAGTGGCATGATGATGCTAAGGTTGATTATAGTGTTGCAACATGATGATGCACAGACATCAAAGAATATCTATGAATCCCCACAACCATACTAAAGGAGTATATTACAATGAAAAGACCGGATTTGTCATTCTCAACATACTTGTTGATTTGGAGTAGCAATGTGATGCTGTATAATGAGAGCAGCATAACAGTCCTTGAGTACACATCAGATAGGTGTAGGTTCATGATGTTGAGAATAGCTCAATGATTTTTGGATGCATCACTACATAATGAATGGGCAGCATGATAGAATCATGAAGCAACACAACACATGGGCAACATGATGTATGAGATCATGGAGAACATGATGTACAATGATCATGAGCAACATGATAATACAACATGATGGTGCTACACGGCTAGGTGCAGCAAATGGACGAGATGCAGAATGATGATAGGTGAAGGAGTCACCTTGGAGAATCAGTTGAAGCAGAATGTCTTCAATTGATCTCATCATTATAAGAAATGATCTATGCTAGATTTAGATAAGTCAAAGTGTTGACTTCTGTTGTAAATGTATGGTCTCTCTCACTTTCTGTGCTGAACTTTGAAGAACATAAAAGAAGAATTGATCAAGGGTTTCCCCACACCTTGTGGGGTTTGTCCCTGGCTTGCGCCACATATTGTGTCCTCTTGTCTTGGCTTGTCTTTTGCGATTTATATTTATGTTCTATATGTAGTTTACTTTATGCTGATGTGATTGCTAATATGGAAAATAGATTAAATAAATTGCTCTAGCATAGAACACACCAAAAATTAACATCATGGTAGTTGAAGCCAAACCCTATTTGTATATCGTTGTATCATAGGTTTTATGAGGGTCATTATCCTTGGTATGAGAGACCTAGATAAGTGTATTACAGTTTGTTAATATAACGAAGTTGGGTTGTTGAAAAGTTGTTAAAAGTTGTCTATTTTGTGCACTAGTTGATTTACTGTTGTTTATATTCTGCTATGCAAAGTAGTTTGTTGTGGCATTTGAGTTGGTAGTGTTAGAGATTATAAGATCATAACCTATATTATCCAGGGTTGTGGAAAAAAACACTCCCACCTAAAGATTGCTTGCCCTCAAGCAATCCATATCTGTCCACTGTAAAGGCATCTGTACATCGATGCCAGGATCCCACACAAACCATTGTACCACATCATGTCTGCATGCCATCCAGTCATGAGTGGACCCCTAGATACCTAGATCCAAAACTAACCTCTGACTAAACTTGCCATCAATAGATCTGCTTGGATCCCAATGCCACCTCGACCATCCATCGATGCTCATGCTCCATCGCTCCAACCATGCTATGCCCCTGTCGAAGAATATTCTCCCAAGATGTAACATACCTAATTTACACACACACACACACACACACACACACACACACACACACACACACACACACACACACACATATATATATTTAAATGGGCACTGGACTTACTAAAGAAGAACATACCTTTTGAATGTTCTATTCCTTTGTTTACTATGCAAGCTATAATCTCCATTAACTCATTATTTGTATGATTGAAATCATAACAAACTCATTGTACAATGCTTGTTATTTCATGTCCTTGTTTTCTCATTCATCCCAGAATACCTATTCTACTCTCTAATGAATAGGTTTATTGTGATATTAATAATCATTTGACTTGCCTATGTTTATGAACACATATGCCAAAGTTATATCTCACACATAAGATGAAGAACATACCTTTTGAATGTTCTATTCCTTCGTTTACTATACAAGCTATAATCTCCATTAACTCATTATCAGTATCGTCAAAATCATAACGAAATCATTGTACAATGCTTGTTATTTCATGTCCTTGTTTTCTCATTCATCCCAGAATACCTATTCTACTCTCTAATGAATAGGTTTATTGTGATATTAATAATCATTTGACTTGCCTATGTTTATGAACACATATGCCAAAGTTATATCTCACACATAAGATTGTTTCAATCCTTGTTCTTGTAAAATATTGGTTATTTCAATACATGTATTATCATCGTTATTTCCTTCTTGTAATACAACATGATCCACCATTAACATAGGTCCTTACGTATTAATTCATCCATAGTATCTAGATCACATATTTCATACTTTATAATATATTTATACTTCTTACCATGCTAAACCTTGGTGCATCAATATAACAACTGTTTGTATGGTAGAATACTACCTTTGTTATTAATTTAAATCTTGTCATATGTTTTTCAATCAAATTATGTGGGATATATCATATCAAGTATGGGCTTCATACATTACACATGGCAACCTTGTCATATGCCACACGAGAACTACCCATGTGAATTCACTTGGATCACCTGGCATGCGCAACTTCAATGATGACGATGTTGAAATACGTAACTAGCTTCGGTCTTCATAATGACACGTGTAATTATGATTTTATATATTTAATGAAAAGAAAATAAATTTCTTATTGTAAGTCTTGAGGCATGGGTTTCATGCTCAAGAGAATTTATATTATAGGTCAAGCTCCCATTGAATGCTTCTGGCTTTGTTATAAAGTCATTGAGTCATTGTCATGTATGAATGCCCCATTTGGTCATGTTACATATTGTAAAGGAAAATTTATTGAGTCATAATCAAGTCAAAAGACCCTTTAAGACCTCGTCATGGTACAAAGTTCAAGTCGTCCTAAAGGAAGCAATTCGACCCTATGTGAAGCCTATATAAAGAAGACCTTGGCCTCATTTGGAAGACTCACTCTCACTCACACAAGTTCGATCATAGAGACAAAAAGAAGTGCGAAGAAGAGGAGATCAAAGGAAGGAGAAGAAGTCAAAGCTTTGGGTTTTTTTTGGGCTACTTCTCTCCACACGCGTGGAGGAACTAGGGAACATTTTGTTGTAGTGAAGCTGAGTTACAAAAGTGAAGTTAGGTCACCAAGAAGAGTTGTTCTGCAAGTCAAATTTTCTAGGAGAGAGAATATACCTAAGCGAAGAAGAGAAGTTGCAGTTTCTAGGAAAAATCAAAGTTGCACTTGTAGTTTCTGGTTGCAAAGGAAGTTGCAGATTTTGGTTGTAGTCAAAGTTGTAGTTTCTGGTTGTAGTCAAAGTTTTAGTTTCTTGTTGTAGTTTTTAGGCAAGTCGAAGTTGTAGTTTCTGGGCAATTCGAAGGTGCAGTTGTAGGATAGATTGAAGTCGCTAGAAATAGGAGCTAATAAAAGAAGGAGCATTGACTTGGTCTTGGAAGGGTTCTTGATCAAGGGTCCAGGTCTTAGAATTCATCAATTGAAGATTCTATGAGAAGAAAAATTTGTTGGGTTTTCTTTGCAAGCTTGGAGAGGTTTTGGCCCTGGCTGATCACCTACATCTTGTGTCCTTTGTCTCATTGTTCTTTATGGTTTGATAGTAGTTTGATGAAGAACACATAATAATAATCAAGTACAAAGAAGAACCTAATTAAGAAAAGTAAAAATTCCTCACAAGAAGTTATCATTATAAGATAAATCATCTAATTCATATTGTCCTAGATTTCTTAACTCACGATTGTATTTCTAGATCTAACAGTATAGGAGTAGTTGGGTTTGCCAAAAATACTAGCCCTAACTTTTCAAAATCATTTGTCTCTGTTTCATTTTGTCTCACGCAGCCAAAGCACCGCTCTGCTTGCCCTGCAGGGTGTTATGGTCCTCAGTTGTATAGTTCTCGCTACACCTAGGGTTGAACGTATCCATCTGTCGTTTAGAGAACAAAGGTATTCTCCTCATAATGGAGACTTTGCACATAATTTTTATTATATTTCGTGTTCTTTGCTTTATTTTGTTAATGGTTCTCACCAGTGTTCTTATTTTCCTTGCAGAGGCTTCAATAGGGTTTTGTTTGTAACATCGCGAGCCCCACATAAATTTGGATTTCGAATGTTTCAAATTCATGGCTCTATTCAAGATGTACCTTCTATTTCATCTCCTATTTTCCTTGTTTTATACAATTTGGGGTTTTTGTTTTCAGTTTGTTAAATTAAACCCTTGTCCTAGTCCTTAAGGTGCAACTAGAGTTGAAAATTGATTATTTCCGGTGCTTTGGATTTAATGGACATTTGGGTAAGATACTTGTTGAAGAAAGTGTAACTAGGTTCGGTCTTCATAAATGTAATTTTGATCTTTGTGCTTGTAAAAGAAAAGAATTACTGTTTTTGTCATTATCAAGAATGGATTTCTTTTCCATTCGATAGGTCAAGGACATGTTTAAATGCTTCTAGGAAAGTCAAAGAGTCAATGTAATTATTGAAGACCCATGTGGGCATGTTAAACTATGTAAACATACGCATTAGAGTCAAAGAAATATGTTTAGAATTATCCTCCAAAGAAAAGACAAGTCTACTGTTCAAGTTGGCTTAAGAAATGAATTTTTATGCACAAATGTCAAGTTGGCCTCACCGGGTGATCAAGTCAGACTAAAATGAGGGAAAAACTCCCATATATAAAGAAATACGACCTCACCATTAGACCATCAAGTGATCTCTGGAATCAATGAAGAGAAGAGGCAAGAAAGAGATGTGAGAAGAGCAAGAAGGGTGCTTCTAGGTCAGCGAAGAAGAGAAGAAAGAAATCTGAATTGTTGAGGACTGTTTTAGGGCTCTTTTCTGTCACATGTGCGAAGAAGAAAGGGAATTTCTGCAGTCATATAAGATCTAGAAGTGAAACAACTTAGAGGCATTTGATTGGGCTAAAGAGAGGCTCCAAATAGGCCTCCATCTCTAGTGAAGTAGGTGCCATCTCAAGCGAAGATATGGAGAAACAAAAGGAGGTCAATTACAAGCCTAGATCAACCACACATGCGAAGAATTCGAATCTACAGTAGGGTAAGAGGATGAGCCTCTCATCTTGGAAATATCTCTCAAGGAAGGTCTCATTCTCTAGCCTAAGTGTCAAGGAAAGAGAAGATTGCTAAGCGAGGTAGAGAAGGAAAAGGAGACTCCAAAGAAGAGGTCTCCAAAGAAACCTAGGGTTTTTGTAGTTGTCAGAAAAAGATCTACCAATTGCTGGAAGAAGTGCAAAGGAAGAGATCAAGGTGCAAAGCAGAAGAAGAAAGACTATGTATTGTGCTTGGAGGATCGAATTGTCAAGGGTCTAGGGTTTGGAATTGTCAATTGAAGCTTCAATAAGAGAAATTTTGCAAGAAGGCTTTTCCTCTCTAGGACATAGAGGTTTTGCCCTAGTAGAGAGCCAACATCTTGTGTTCTTATATTATTGTTTTGGTAACAATTTGATGAAGTAATAAGAACACACACTAATAATAATAAGAGAAGATTGTGCTAATAAGAAAAGTAAAAGTACTTCACAAATTGTTATCATCGATAGAATAATCTCACTATAACCTAGATGCCCTAGATTCTTCAACAATACTTTCTATTTCTCTGTGCTATATGTGCTATGCCATTTTCGAAGAGAGTGAAGTTCTCATTTTTTATAATTACTGCAGGGAATTGGGTTTTCTTCATTGTGTTCTCCTAGTTAATAGATAAACTTGGTGCCTATTTTAGCCATGGCTTCTAATGGCCAAGGCACAAAAATGGTCCTTTTAGCATTTAGATTCTCTCTACTCTTCATTGTGATTGTTCTATACTCAATTATTACTTTTTGAATAATATAATAATAATGGGTATTACCTTGGCTTTCATAGTTCAACGAAGGAGGACATTCTCACACTCATTCTCAGGTATGATTTTATTGCACAAGATTTTGTTTTGTATTGTTAACTTTATGCATCTAGACCTTGTTCTTCATAATAGTAATCCCCTGCAGGTTATCAATGGTTACAGGTATGGCCTGTGGAAAGAAAGATGCTTATTCAGTTCGCACCAAGGACATTCACCTTAGTCCTGGAATTGACTTCGACTTCTTTGGCCTACATGTTAGGCATTTTTGATGAAACTCAAAATCTCCCTAAAGTTATTATGGCGTGCATCTATGAATGATTTTGTTCTTGATATCCCAAGTTAGGGATTCTTGTTAAATTTCTAACCCTACTAGGGTTACGATTTGTATACAAAGTACATGAGCCTTAACGCACTATAGACTCTTATTTTTCATTCAGGTTATTTGCCGACACACACACACACACACACACACACATATTACTTTGTTTGATTTAGTCATAGTCCTTTTCCTTTCAAATTTAGTATGGTATCTATATTTGTAACATACCTCAAATTTATGTTTTAACTATGTTGAGATAATCTTTCCTTTTTCCCATAACTCGAGTTAGATATGACCCTTTGGTTCTAATTCTTTGTTACAATTTTTTTGTAATTGTTTGTATTCCTATAAATTAGAGACTTGCTTTTCTTTTCCTTTTACCATCTCAATATAGTATTCATACACTAGCCTAAATGATTGGTTTACCATTCTTCTTATATTAATATGGCATGTCCAGACTCCAAACTA
Organism: Pinus taeda; assembly: GCA_000404065.3. Taxonomy (NCBI): domain Eukaryota; kingdom Viridiplantae; phylum Streptophyta; class Pinopsida; order Pinales; family Pinaceae; genus Pinus; species Pinus taeda. The sequence goes on from APFE030394957.1 coordinate 8,315, forward strand.
TTATATTCTACCTTTGTATGTTCAAATTGATTAACCCTTTTCTTTTATAACATGGTAATGGTTTTCTTAGGATTTGATTATACAAATACTTCGAATGATACAAGTCTTTACTATACATATGTATATTTTTATAGTTACTATAATCAACAATCCATTTTTCTAGATTCACAAACATAATGGATAATTTATTTAATTTACAAAAATACTTCAAATAATACATCTTTCCTTATCCAAAATTTTACTCACAGGTTCTCTGTGAGATTTGTATTTAATTGATAAATTCAGTTAAAAAACCTTCCTTTGCTTACTAGGGTCCTCCTTTGATATTCAAACTAATATATATATATATATATATATATATAATATATAATATATATATATATATAGTATATATATATATATATATAATATATATATATTATACATTATATATATATATATCTTACCTTCTTTCCAGGAAATACTAAATGATTTCTCACATTAACCAAAGAAACGCTATCAATTTACGCATAAGAGTAATTCTATTACCGACGCGTCCTTTAAGATAAATACTTAATTCTTACCATTCAATCTTATGCATCATATAATTGTGATTTATAATACTATTAAGGGCATGACAAAGAGGATTCTTTAACTAATTTACTCTCATCTATAATACAAAGTACACACAATTTAACTATATTATAAAAATTTCACTATCTATGCATGCATAGCTCTATATAATTTACTCTTTCATTCAACATTTAGTCTGTTTCATCACTGTAAAAACATTAAGCTATTATACAAATCAACATGTAGAAGCAAGATAACACACGTCTAACCGTGACCATATTCTTGGGGATTATTTAGGAATAGATCACGTTCCACCCAACCATGAAATTTCTCCAACAATTCCCCCCAAGCTTAGACCTTCTTGCCTTCACAAATAAAAAACCTTGTTGTGTTCCCGAGTGGTTTTTTTATAGATCTTCCCAGCATATTTTCCCTTACCAGCATCCTGCTTTAAGGGTATGCATCCTTTATTACCTAGGGTTTTTATTTAATTTCAGAAAAAGTATCTCTTTTTCTTTAAAGCACGTCTTCCTCTCCTGTTGCACTTTATTTTTCTTTTCACCCAACTTAGAATTCTCTCCAGTTAATTGTTTAACATAATATTTCTCTTCCATTATGCTAATTTATTTATCAGCTTTTCTCCTTGGGATTTTTAGTAGACTTTTTGTGAAGGTCCACCATGTGGACTTAGCCACTAACAATTTTTTGGCGAGAAGTTTATACTACTCGAGTACTCTTCCCTGAATATTCCCAAACACTCATTTATTAATTTAATAAAATAAAGCTAAATTACATAATCAAATAATTTCAATCCTGGTTTCCATATCCATTAAGTTCAATAATAATTCAAAAGTCTAAAAATAACCATGTCTTAAAAAGCAAAACATAGGAGTGTCACACAAGAATCACCCCATCAATAGAATACCAACTCATAATCTCTTGCTAATACATCCCGTGGGAAGGATTGAATGCATGAAATCCTGCACATGGAACAAGTCTACCATGCTGATCCACCCAATCAACCAACAGGATACACCTAGAAAAGTTTGCCCCTCTCTCTCCAATGTATAGAGGTGGGCTGATAGTGCTGCAAGCCCTATCTGTGTACTCCTGCATAACGCTACTTTGAAACTACCAAGTATACTTCTCTTACTGCCTCACTAGGAACTTAAGCCATTCCTCAATGCTAGATATCCTTTTGTTGACTTGACACATTTTATTCTAAGCTCCTCAATTTTACTATTTTACTGCAAGATGGTTCCTTAGACTATCTAGATCTTCTGCTTCAATGCCATAAGATCCGTCTTGAAATGCTCAATGTTCTTCTAACGACTACTGCCTGAAAGTGCTACAATCCTATTGAATACCTCTGCATCTATTTGCACCTCATCAATGGGTGGACCCAAAGATGGATTCTCAACCATCTCCACCATGTCTCCAACTTGAGCCTCCAACGGGATCTCCAAAGATGGTTCATCTTGCACACTATGCCTATCTTCCTCCTCATGCCCTTGCACCTCTAAGTGCTCTCCATGTTGGACCATCAATAGTGGCTCATTCCTCAAGTCTTCCTGAGTGTATTTTCTTTTTCCTTCATCGCCCATGGAATGGATTTTCTGCTCATCATTTCCCACCATCAAATATGGATGCACAAGTGAATATTGCTCACGCTCCTTAGAGGTATCCTCATGAAAATAAATGGATTCAACTATAGAATAAGAATCCTTATTAGAATGATCAAAATGAATCTCCTCTTGTTCTTTCTTTTTCATCTCCTTTGTATCACTCAAGCATGACTGGTTAGGCCCCCAAGGTTCCTTGTAGATAAAGCAAAGACCCTTCCTCCTTAATTCATTTATGCTGCTTGGTTTACTCTTTGCATCCTCGTTTTCACCAAAAATCCTCACGCACTCTTCCTTGGTTATCTATCTTTTGAGTAGCCTTATGTTTTTTTAACCAACATTTCAACTAGTTCATAAGCAACAAGTGAGACCAATTGTTCCTTCCTCCAAATCGCCAAAATCTTGGATTGCAACATTTTGTAGATGGCATCATGGTCACTCATAATTTTAGCCATGATCTCTAAAATCTCAAGCCTCTTCCCAAAGGTAGGATCCAAGGTGTTATTTAGTCCTTACAGATTCTCTTCTATCAACTGGAAATGTTCCCTCATAATGTTATCATTGTAATGAAGCATGGGTGAAGTTATTCTCATAATGTCACTGAGACATGAGGCAACCGTAAGTATGACCTCTTCATAAGGGTGCTTCAAGATCTTATGTTGTATCAAGGCAAGCATGGATGGTTTTAGGTGCCCAATTTAAAACCCTCAACTCTGATTTTCTCACCTCAGAAAGAAGTGATTCGAACTCTTCCACTTTAAAAATTTCTTTCAATGTTGCCTTCATAATCTTCAAATATGACCCAAATGCAAAGAGTTTGTTTATGATTCCTGTTCTTTCTGCATATCCTCCCATTGTTGCAGGATAATATGTACTCCCTTTGAGAAGGGTTTGTTGTTTTGCTTTGTTCTTTGGCCCAGAGAAGCATTGTAGCTCAAAGATCTAGGTGTAAGTTTCCGAATCTATCTGTTTTCAGAGTTATTAAAGATACTTCTGAGTTATTTTACTAATTCCATACAAAAATTCTCATCAACTCAACATCTATCATCTAAACTCAATACAAGCACAACAATCTATTTTTATCAAACTTCTCTCATCAAGACACATTCAACTTCTTATGACAACACGTAGGCACATAACCTCTCGGAACAATTACTCAACAACTCAGACACTACTAATATTTTTTTTTGTCAATAGGACTAATACCAACATTACAAGGTCTTGTATGTTAATATAGAGTGTATGACAATAGATTTACCAACTAATCATCAATTGGTCTCTTCTATGTTTCATCACAAGAACAAACCAACTCTTAATAATAAATATGCCTGCCTATTTCTTTTCAGGTCTTTTGTCAAGTAGTTTAGGAGTAGATGTTGTTTACAACCATTTAAAGAACATGCTAAGGAATACTGACAACATAAAAATTTCAAAGGAAAGGAAATTAGATCAGAGATTGATTAGATTAGGAATTTGGGGTTCTTAAGCTCAAAATTTGACCCCAACATCAAAACTAAACCGGTTTCCTGAAGATCTGGTGGATTTTTCTCTACAATTATAACATTTCAGAATTCGAACCTTCCTTAATGCAAATCAGTCCCTTGAATATCTAATATAAAAGGTGAACGTGGGCATCCAAATAATATCAATACCCAACACTTGGAAAAAGGTGCTTGACCACAATACAATCTGCTCTTCGTCTCATCAATCATGGAGAATTACTCCCAAAAATAAAGGATGGGTGGTCTGCTATCAAATAAGAATTTTTCCTAGGCGTGCAATAAGTCTTTGTCCATGAATGCAAGAAATTTGGCTTGCCAACAAGTGAGCAGCACACCCATGTTACAAGAAAATTCATCCTTTAAGAACTTGGTCTTCAAGTACTCGTATAGGGAAAACACGTTCTCTGATTTGGTCACTTTAAATTCAACCCTTTAAATTAACCTTCAAATATGTTGGGAAACTTGTTCCTTCAACAACAATATGCCCTTCTGGGATTGATTTGCTCTCTAGATAATCGCTTTACACCATTTTCATCATCTCTTGATATCATCTCATTGAGCCTCTTCTATCTCACTCACACAGGACTCTACTAAATGCTTCACTTTACACACACACTATCTCAATATCACTATCCATCGCTTTGTGACATGTGAAAACTGTGTTTTGAAGTAATCATTCTCTGTCTCGTTTCATTCACGAGCGTACTATAGGTATAGTATGCTCTACTCCACAATGAATGACAATTTTAACAATAATGCCCAACAACAATGGCGATTGACCAAATCGATCATCACCACACTGACCTGATCCATGCATTAACTAACAAATCTATCCCATCTTTCTAGTCACGCCTTCAATCGACACTAGGTCGCATCCTTCATGCACAAATATTGTTATCACTCTAGGAAACTCTCCTAGGTTGTAGCTTGGAGATGCCCGATAACATATAATCTTTAATATTGTTCTCTAAATTATTGGAATCAATGATGGTTTGGATCAAGCCAGATAACCATTTCAACTTTGTTTTTACTCAAGACATGCATGAACACCCTCAACTTTCTAAGGCTTTAGACCACTAATGCTTAATAGTTTGTAAATTCAATGGATAAATGGAGAATGCTGACCATATTGGAAGATGCATATATAAACACATATGAATGGCTAGCTACATGCAGTAAAAGAAGCTTGCAATTCTAATTTATCAACGCAGAGATAAGATGATAGTTATCTGGCATTAGATACAGAAGAAACATGAATAAAATATCCAAGTGCAAGCTTAGAACAGAAGAGAAATGGATATTGAACATATAATAGTAAAAGAAGCTTATATTTTCTAGAATGAAGATGAGATGCTTGAGTAGCAAAGTCTCTACAGTCTCTAGAAGTTGAACCCTTGTTACATTTAGTTTTCAGCCTTTTATAGGCCTTTTAAAATGCTCCTGAGCTCTCAAATGCTCAGAGTCTTCATCTATCCTCTCTGTCCCTTAACTGTTTGATTCCCTGAATAGGCAAGCATGGCTCAAAGGTTTTGTCCTTCTGACAGAGGAATAACCACCTTCAGGTAGTTTGATGCGCTGTCTGGGAGCTCTCTCATGCCAGAGATGCCCCATAATCGATTCGGTTGTTTTTGGGCTGATTGTGTTGTCTGCTCCATGACCATTCTGTTTGTTTGGATAAGCTGCGCGTGCTGTGGCTCCATGATCACTTTTCGGCCTCTTTTTTCCCGGAAAACTGTCTCCCAGACTATGCTATGTGGTGGAAAGGGTCCTCGGGCCTCTGTTTTCCCTTTAAAGGCTTTATAATGAGCGTTTTCTGTTTTACATAGAAAACACTGTAATACTGTAAATCCCGCCCATTTATGCTTTTCCAGACTTCAAAAGTCCTTAAATGTGGCTTATTCTCCTATCGGGTCTGCCCTTTGGGTCGCTGTCGCCTATTGCAGATGGCTTGGTCCCTTGCTTCCTTGTATTTTTAAATATGCTTGAAAACATTGAAATCACATGAAAATTGGCTTCGATGGACCTGAAAAAATATATATTTCATTCCCGAACCCTTTCGGGTCTGGGCCTTATCGCATCGGAATTGCGCCTTGTTCCCTTTGTATTTTGTTATATAACGAAAATACAAGAAAATGCATTAAAAATGGCCAATTCGCGGACTTCAGATATTATGAAACATCATATATAATGCCGTTTGGTCCGGTTCATCGGGCCTCTGTGAAGCTCCTATAGTGAAACCCCAATGTAACTGGGCTGTCAATCCGGGCGCGTGATCAAAGGTCCATGTTTAATCGCCAATTACAATCTCTCGTTCCATACTGTCTGCGCTGATTTGCCTCAGCCCATGCGATCCGCCAATGTGATCATCAAAGATCGCTGATCGGTAATGTCTTCTGCCGATTGCCACTACTCGCTGATCGTGATTTGTTGCTTAGATCTGGGTCGTTGATCGGCCAAATCTAACGACTACTGTTCTTTCAATGTTTAAGCCTACGATTTTGGTTTTTTCATGGTTTTAGAGTGTTTTTAGCCTCCCGATAGTGTACTTCTGCCCTTTTAAGGGCTCTCCTCTTGTGCTTATTTCAATCATTGGCATGATTTTAAGCAAATTTGGAGACTTTGGGGCATATTTAGATCCATTTTTTGGGCCATTTTCCAGCAAGGCTAACACTGGCTCCTTTTGGGGATGAAAGCCTCTTTGTGAGGTTTCAAGAACTACATAACAACGCCTTTCCTGTAAAAAACTAGATCAAATATTCCTCCTAGTGTTGCATTGGGCATGGAGTCTATTTAGCATGAAATAAAAACTTGAAAAAACATATTTACAATACCAAGGCTTGAAAGCCTTAACTGAAATAAAGTTTGAAGAATATCCCATTGACTGGGCCATCAAAAACATCTCCTCCTTCCTTTAATGCGTCCCTTTTGAGAAAATAGTCACCAAACTAAAAATTGACCCTTTTTACCTTTATATCAAAGGTTTCTTTCTCTTGGTCAATGTGCATATCAAAAAAATCATCAAAAACTTGCAAAAGCCTATTGATTTGATCATATGCTTCAAAAAATTCCCAGCATTTGATATTATCATGTAGATATGGTCTATATTTCACCTCATCTCTGTATGATTTTAGCCTTGGATGTTTTGCTTGGAAGGTTTTGTTCACCTGAAAAGTTAATATAAAAGATGAATCAATGCATTCATGTGTGGGGGACATAAAGACTTCACTTGCTCCTGTAGCTTCCTTAGAGCAAGCCCCATCAAAGAACATGTCCCAGATCTATGGGCCTTCTTCCTTTGTGATCTGGCACACTGGTTTTTTAAGCTGCGTGGAGGCCAACTGAGATCCTTCAATCTGTAGAAAACAAGCTCCAAAATCAGTGTCAACAACATAGATGGGATGATTAGTGGGGTTCCTTTCATCACTGATGCTATAAGCCGACTAAGACTCTCTGTACAATCTCCTATTTTCACCTCCAAAAATTGGGACAATAGCATAGGATAGATCATTTTGCAATGTTCCACCTAATCTCTTGATCCAGCCTCTGGAAAGTAACATGCCAAACTTGGGGGGAACATCTGCTACCACAATATCCATCATCATGCTCTTCATGGGCAGCTGAGACAAAGTGATGGCTAGGTCCTTGATTAGTCCCAAGCATTCCACCTTTCCAGAGTCAAAAGAAAATAGGTCATGATAAGGCTTGGTAATGTCAAGACCCAATTTATCCATGACAGGCTTGGGCATTAGATTATGGCTAGCTCCAGTGTCCAGAAGAAAATTGTGAAGGATTTTATAATGAATAGATAGAGAAACATAGAATGATGGGGAGATGTCTTCACAATTTTCAATCATTGGGTTGAGAATAATCGCTGGTTGGTCATCTTTCAGATTTACATAGTTAGTGGAGGCTTGGATGACTTTAGGCTCAAGAGCTTCAAGGATAGATTTCTTGAAGGACTCATTCTTCACTAGTTCAATCAGAGGCATAGGTATTCTTAGCTTCTGAATTTCTGATTCAAAAATGAAAGGAGAAGGAGACTTGTCAAGGCCTCTTACCTCTATGGCTGGAGCTTTAAGGATGATAGGATCAACTGCTGGTTGATTATGCTTATTAGCTTGTTGTACTGCAGGGACAACAACTCTTTGAGTAGGTGTTTCCTTGGCATTATTCAGCTTTGGCTTCAGATTATATCTATGTTGATCTTCAGTTTGTAGAACAACTTCACCGTCCCACTCTTGGCTAATCTAGTCATTGAATAATGACTTTTCATAGGCAGCTTTAGTAAAAAAAGGGGCACTGCCTATGTCTTCAAAACAATGGATCACATCATCTTCTTCAAACTGCTCTTCCTCCATGATGACATTTTGAAAAGGGGTCTTCACCCTTTGGTCTTCATTGGCATCTTTGCTTCTTTGCAAAATCTACAACTTCTCATTGGTTTTTCTATATGGATTTGGATCTCTAGGAGCAAAGGTATTAGGAACCCTTCCTTTCCCAGAGTGCTGCTCAACCTTTAATTTGGATATCTTAGAGGCTAATGATTCTATCATCTTGGTCATTTTATCTATCTTGGGATCAGAGGATGATGAAGACTCGCCCCTCTGTCTCCTTTTATCAACATTGCCTTTGAGCTTTTTTGCAGCCATGATGTTTGATTCTACTTCCAAGGCTGCATCCTACATATCAGCCAAAGAAGCACATTGCCTCTCCCTCAACAATAAATATAAGTTAGAATCAAAAGATGAGTCTAGCAGAGGTAGTGGTGGGTTTTACTTTAGCTGGTATCTTGCTGTACATGCGGTTAAATCTCTTATTAAAATCATACAGCAACATTTTCCCTTTTTAAGTTCCCAAAGTTAGTGTGGTAGTAGAGGAGATCCTTCTTATCCCCCCAATGCTTTAGAAATGCATCATCTAAAGCCTCAATATCTGCTATAAATCTTGGGTTCAGTTCTCTGAACCATTTTCTAGCCTCTCCATCTAGGCTTTGGACAAAGACTCTCATCCAGATATCATCTTCACTAATGTCTTGGTTATCAACATAGCTATAGAATGATTCAAGATGTTCTTCAACTGTGACACCTTCAGTCCCAGTGAACTTAGGCATATACTTCTGATATTCTCCTGTAGGCATGGCATTCAAAGGAGTGGGCAGTACTAGAGGTCCATACCTAGCAGCTATGATTCTTTCCATTTTGGTGGGTGCTTGTGGACCTAACATAGCTGTGGTGGCTATAAGGGTACTGGAAGTCTGAATGACAGAGGGCTAAGGAGTGATTGATAGCACTGAAGGAGTATGATGGATAAGAGGTGAGGTTTCCTTTCGGCTTACAACAAAAGGAAAACCTAAAGAATAAGGAGCTTTATGAATCTCTGAGAGTGTTTCTTCACTTCTAGTATTAGATGCTATACTCTCAACATGTATTTGATCTATTATAGGATTTTCTTGAAGAGATATAGGAGATTGTTTAGGTTTACTTGAACCTGATGCTCCTTTTTGCAATACCTTTCTTTCTTTGACAATTTTTTTTCAAGATCAGGTACTGGGTCAGCTTGTGACTTTTGAGGATTTCTCTGAGTATGCCTCACAAACTGAGCCAGAACTATGAAATGGAGTCGCCAAAAAGGTTTGGCCTCCAGTAGAGTCACCAGATAGATGATTACAACCAAAAATGTGCCTAGACTTTGTCTATCATCAAAGCTGGATGTGTGTCATCTCCCAGGGAAGTTGAGCTTCAATCTCCTCTCCCCGACAACGACGCCAATTATGTTATCACTCCAGGAAACTCTCTTAGGTTGTGCTCGGAGATGTCTGGTAACATATAATCTTCAATATTGTTATCTGAACTATTGGAATGAATGATGGTTTGGATCAATCCAGATAACCATTTCAACTTTGTTTTTACTCAAGACATGCATGAACACCCTTAGCTTTCTAAGGCTTTAGACCATAATGCTCAATAGTTTGTAAATTCAATGAATAAATGGAGAATACTGACCATACCGGCAGATGTATATATAAACACATATGAATGGCTAGCTACAGGCAGTAAATGAGAATACTGATTGTACCGGAAGATGCATATATAAACACATATGGATGGCTAGCTACAGATAGTAAAAGAAGTTTGCAAATCTAATTTATCAACGTAGAGATAAGATGACAATTATCTAGCATTAGATACAGAAGAAACATGAATAAAATATCCAAAAGCAAGCTTTAGAACAGAAGAGAAATGGATATTGAACATATAACAACAAAAGAAGCTTATATTTGCTAGAATGAAGATGAAACACTTGAGTAGCAAAGTATCTACAATTTCTAGAAGTTGAACCCTTGTTACATTTAGTTTTCAACCTTTTATAGGCCTTTTACACTCCTGAGCTCTCAAAGGCTTGGAGTCTTAATCTATCCTCGCTGTCCCTTAACTGTTTGATTCCCTGAATAGACAAGCATGGCTCAGAGGTTTTCTCCTTCTGACAGAGGAATAACCACCTTCAGGTAGTTTGATGCACTGTCTGGGAGTTCTCTCGTGCCAGAGATGCCCCATAGTCGATTCTATTGTTTTTGGGTTGACTGTGCTGTCTGCTCCATGACCATTCTATTTGTTTGGATAAGATGCACGTGTTGTGGCTTCATGATCACTTTCCAGCCTCTGTTTTCTTGCCAAACTGTCTCCTAGACTATGCTATGTGGTGGAAAGGGTCCTCGGGCCTCTATTTTCCCTTTAAAGGCTTTATAATGAGCATTTTCTATTTTACACAGAAAACACTGTAATATTGTAAATCCTGCCCATTTCTGCTTTTCCGGACTTCAAAAGTCCTTAAATGTGGCTTATCCTCCTATCAGGTCTGCCCTTTGGGTCGTTGTCATCTATTGTAGATGGCCTAGTCCCTTGCTTCCTTTGTATTTTGAAATACGCTCGAGAACACTGAAAACACATGAAAATTGGCTTCGGCGGACCTGAAAATATATATATTTCATTCCCAAACCCTTTCAGGTCCAGGCCTTATTGCATCGGCATCGATCCTTGTTCCCTTTGTATTTCGTTATATAACAAAATACAAGAAAATGCATTAAAGATGGACAATCCGCGAACTTCAAATATTATGAAACATTATATATAATGCCATCGGGTCCGGTTCATCGGGCCTCTGTGAAACTCCAATAGCGAAACCCAGATGTAACGTGGGTTGTCGATCTGCGCACGCGATCAATGGTCCACGTTTAATCGCCGATCGCAATCACTCATTCCATATTGTCTGAGCCGATTTGCCTCCGCCGATGCGACCCACCGATCCAATCGTCGGAGATCACTAATCGACAGTGTCTTCCGTCGATTGCCACTGCCCGCCGATCGCGATTTTCCACTTAGATCTGGGCCGTTGGTCGGCCAGATCTAATGACTGATGTGCTTTCAATGTTTAAGCTCGTGATTTTGGTTTTTTCATGGTTTTAGAGTGTTTTTAGCCTCCCGATAGTGTATTTCCGCCCTTTTAAGGGCTCTCCTCTTGTGCTTATTTCGATCATTGGCATGATTTCAAGAAAATTTGGAGACTTTGGGGCATATTTGGATCCATTTTTTGGGCCATTTACCAACAAGGCTAACAAATATTACAAGGTTGATCTTTGCTACCAAACTCTTACATGTATGCACTTGCCTCTGGAGTATTTCTATGTCGCATTCTTGATCACACACATAGTTATATACGATCTGTCGACATCCAACGTAGGCACTCACGTACCGGTTCTAGGCTTATACTCAATTACACTGACTAATCATTACTTCTCTTTGTTACTGGTGCGCACATGCATATTCTTTTCACAAAATCACACCTTTGTCTTAGTCTCTGCAACAACACACTAGCATGGCTTCCAAAGCAATAGGAACTCGACTTTCAAATATGATTTTCTTGGTTAGGAAAATGTGTGATCCTGACTCCTTGAATGAATGATCTGAAGCTTAGCTTCTCGATTTCCAAGATGGCAACAACTTGAACCCTCCAAGGTATCATTTCAATCAACCAATTCTCAGCCTCCAATAAATTAGGTTCTCGACCTATGAGAGATATTTCGCCACCAAATAAAGGTTTCCCTTGGCCTTTAAGAAAAGATACTCTTGGTTTCCCTAGAAAATTTCTCTTTGTCTCCTAGACACGGTAGGCCCTCGACTTATGAGAAATTAAGCACTCGACCTCCTCAATGAATTTTGGGAATTCGACCTTGTAAAAGTAGCAAGAAATCTAGTCTCCACAATAGGATGATCACGCCTTCCCAATGGAATAATTTCGGCCTCCTGAAATAAAATTGAATTGGACGTAGATTAACCTATTTAGAAAGATGATTTCTGGTCCATACGTGGAGTTGTCTCATACAAATAATATTCAACTTGTTCTCTTGAAGAAAACCCTTAGAAAATACTGCAATGAAGATTAATTTAGAAATCTGAATGGTTTCCCACAATTTCACACCTGCAAACAATGATAAGCCAACTAGGGTGGTTGTAGGAAACTTCCGAAATTGAAGAGATTTTAGCTAGGGTGATTGTGGAGAATCATCAAAACTAATTTCTCTTTGAATCTTTTAAAAGTTAATCCCACAAATTTAGCTTCAAATCAATTTGCAAATAAGAAACCCTCAGACTGACAGGAAAACCAACTCTGATATCACTATAGTATCCCAAATTAATTTTAATTATGATTTTCAGGAAATTTTTGCCATAAATTTTTTCTTAACAAGAATAGCACAAAAACATCGACACAAAATATCCTGGAAATGCTTCAATCACAAAATCACAAGATAGATAGCCACAAGCTTGGCTATATTCAACCTCATTATATTAATATAATATGTTGTTACAACAATAGTAATCACTAACCGTATCTCCTCAAATCAAATAAACTGTGACTAATAAGCACACTCATGAACTCTGGATGAATCCACTTAGGAGTGAGATGGATTTTTGTCCAATCTCGTCGAATAACCCAATGGTTTTCATCCTGGGGTTGACTGAAGCTGAGAACAAGGTTCTCAAAACCTCTCACAAGACAATACACAAATCCAAGATGTTCCAAATGATTTTCTCCCCCTCCTTTTAAAGGCTTGATAGGTCCTTTTCCCACTTTCTAGAAGTATTTATTATTATTATTATATTTCTCGCTCTAGAAACTTCTCCCTTTATCCCTATACTAAGTTTCTTTTTATTTTATTTTATTTTAGTCACTTGACCTTTTCCCACAATTAAACATTTCCCCTTTTTATTTAATTAAATGACTAATTAAAGTCACGTTTTAATATGTGAAAATGAAAAATATGTTGATTTTTGAGTAGCTTGGCAGGTACTCCAAGCCCTAGGGTTCAGGGTTTGGAGGTTGGAGCACCACAAGAGTCACTGGTGGGCTTGAAACCCAAGGTTGGGGTTTTCACCCATCGTTGTTTGGGCCAAAACCATGAAGCATTTTGTCCATGTGATGGAGGATGACGAAGAGAATTCAACGCAACAAGAATCATTGAAATCCAAGTTGTAGAAGATTAGTTATGAATTTTTGAAGTTGACAATGAATTTTTGGACAATCAAGTCATGAAGGCTTGAGTCAAATTGGTCCAAAAGACATGTCTCTTCATAAATTTGAGTAACTCTTCTTTTGTGTATAAATAGAAGGCGAGGAAGTCACTTTTACTCATTCAATGTGCATCAAATCATAGAGAATATATATCTGAGGCAACCGAGCTAGAGAGGAGGAAAATTGAACTTGTTTGAGGCTAGTTGTGTGGGTGCATTTGTCTCTTATAGGGCCAAGATTCTACAGGAGGAGGACGCAGGTTTGCGGGCAGATTTTATGACGTTTTAGGGTCTATTTTGAGTGGTTATCACTCCTAAAAGGAAGCCACAACCATAGTTGTAATTTCCAGGGAGGCCACATGCCTGTTCTCTCTTAGAAAGGAGGGCAGTAAGGTTGTTGGAGGTTATAGGAGGAGCCGCAACCCAGATCGGTGACTAAGGAGTTGTGTGAGGGTAGTTTTCTAGCCCAAAATTGTAGCAAGAAAGTCTTGGAGGCAGGCCGCAACAAAACAAAGGTGAGATAGATGGGAAGAGAGGGTTATAATAGCAATTTGAGCAAGTGCTAACCAGATACCAGATTGCAGAAAATACATCAAGCTTTAGGGATTGCAGAGGTATGTATATGTTGATATATTCGTGTTGATTTGATGCTATGTGGAAGGTTGTCTTAGTGTTTGGACAATGCAACCAGTGGGAGCCATGTGTTGAGGTTGAGTTGGGTGGTTCGAAACCTCAACAAGGAGCATATTTTACAGTGAAAGGATTGGGTCCCATTGGACTGGTGGAGGGCAGTGTGTTGGCGATGAAAATTAGCCCTTGACAAGATATCCTAAAGGAAGTGTAATATTTGAAGGTTGGGTGAAGTTGATAAGCCTAATGTGCAATACATTGATGGACTAGTGGACTGTTAGATTGGAAGATTGGAGCTTAGGTGTTGGCTAACCTAGAAGAGCGGAATGGATCAGCTTGTGTTCATTGTAGCAGAATTGGCTTGCAACAATGATAGGTGGCAGCCCTCCTAGAGACTCTATGTGTTGTCTCTTGATGGAATAAGGGGCACTAGAGAGTAGAACGAGAGCGAAGGATTGATAAGATGAGATGTGACATAGAGACTATAGCGAGATTGTCAGTGTATCTTGTATTCTTGGAATTGTGGATAATTGAGGGTCATTATCCCTAGTATGGGAGCCCTAGACTATTGTATTATATGTTGATTAATATAATGAAGTTGGGTTGAAATTTGTAAAAAGTTTTCTATACTTGTGAATGTGTGATGTACTAATTCATATTTTTCCACTGTTTAAAGTAGCTTTGTTGAGATTCTTGGTTTGGTAGCGTTAGAGATTCTAAGATTCTATCCTAGACCCAAGATCGTAGAAACTCAACATGGTTTCAGAGCGTGTCTGAGCTACTTTGGAAGACAATGAATCAGAGTGTGCACAACGAAGTACAACTTAAGAGGGAGTTGGTCACATTATAGGTGAAGGGTTCACTGCAATGTCGAAGTTGTAGGCCTATCTCTGGTATGAGCACAGGTTGGAGGGGTTGTCCAACTATAGTCCATGGAAGGAAAGGATCAAGTTGGTCTTGCAGGTCAACAGGATCTGGGAGTTCACCGATAAAGCCATCAAGAAGCCAATTGCCAAAGAAGCTAGAAGTTTACGAGGATTTGGATACGAAGGAGAGATTGATCATCCTTGATGGTGTGAAGGATCCCCTAACACCTCATTTTTCCGGGAAGAACACCGCACATGAGATGTGGATGGCTTTGTAACAAGCCTAGTGAAAATTCCATGTAATAAAATTTAACGAAGGAAAAATAAGACCACGGTCAAGGGACACATATTCCAAGTTGAATGTTGGGCAGGACATCATGGTGTGTGTGTTCATTTCGGTTTGTTATGGCTAAGGAGATTGGCAAAGGAAAAGACATTAAAAGACAAAAAAACAGTTTTGACACATTTATTTATGAAAATAAAGGAAATTAGGAGAAAAGTATGGTGAAATGTCATAGGTTGCATGTGAGGAGGAAATTGAAGGAAAATAATGGAAAATGAAGAAAATAGAGGCCTCATTGATAAAAAGGCTTCTGAGGACCAGTTGGAAAGCTTTTGGCTCAAGCTTTTGCTCTGGTTTTGGAGCAACGAAGGGAAAAGAAATCAAGGGAAGGACAAGGAAAGGAAAGGAAGTAAATAAAGAATTAAGCAAGGAAAAGCATGATCAAGCAGTTTCAACAAGAATACTTGCAGGTAACATATTGCATGTGTGATTTCCTAGTTGGTTTTGACATGCATGGCCTTGCATGTTGGTGTATGGTTCTCTTGCTATCGATGGCAAGGTTTTGCTGGGCATGATAGTGGTTTTCAGCGTAGCCTTACCTTTTTCGAGATTCCATGTTGTGTTGGATGTTTATCTCGGTTTTGAGCTTTGGATTTGCCGGATGGATTTCAGAATTTGGGGTGGAGGTGGTCTCAAGGTTCATTCCCAAAGGTTGAGGAATCCCTTGATCAACTTTGGCGGGATACACGATAAAGCCTGAGGGAGGAGTCTCGGTTTAGGGCCTAGAGATTCGGTGTGGATTGCGGTAATCTGAGAGACTGGTGTCTCGGTTTAGGGCTTAATGATCTGAGATTGGATTGTAGTAAATCCTGAGAGACAAAGAGATGGAAAATTACTAAAGGATAGTGATGAATTTCGGATGGCATTCCAAGTTCAGTTCAGTTTTGTGATTAGAACACCGATTTTGGTGTGATGATGGTTTGGTGAGGATGGAGGTGGTTTAACCTCTAGATTCCCTTGGTTTTTTTTCGTATTGGTTTATCCATGAGATCCCACGTTCATGCTTAGAATATGGCATGGGGGTGATTGACTAGAAGAAATATTTGGTTCGTCCATGTCTATGGTAGGGTGGTATGTGGAAGTCTCGAACCTGGTTGGATTTGCCTATGATTAATAGAAGCTAAGTTCTCTTGTTTTTGTACTTGTTTATATGTGGATTTAATGGTTGTTATCTTACTATTATTTCCATGGTTTTATGCTGGTTATAAGCATGGTTAATTAACTGGTTCATGTCATGGTTATTTCATGTATTTACTTGTAATGGTTAAAATGATGGATGAAAGACCGAATTGATGTCATAACAGTTCCAAGGAGAAGGTGGTGATCCTTCTTGTCATGTTTCATGAGAGTTTTCGGTCATTCATGCTTTGTCTTGTATCCTAGACCTGTAGATTGCATTGATGCCAAGTGTTTGACAGAATGTTAGTTCCAGTTGGGGATGGTTAAGCCTAGTCTTGAGGTTGATTTTTGGGTTTATTAACCTTATCATCATGTGTTTAATGGATTATGGAAGTTACAACAAGTTTTGGGTGGTGGCCATAATTTTGGGTTAGTAAAGTGCCTTAAATTCTGTAGACGCTGGCATAGGTCTGTTGGGAAAAGTCCCTGGACGCAGGTATGTAGGCTTGTGAGAGTGTCTAGGGGTCCCTGGACTCTCGCATGCCCATAGCATGATAACGTCAAAAGGTCTAAAAAGTCAGCGGGATCCAAGGGCAGGATGCATGAGCGGTTGGGATGCCTCCTGGTAGTGTTGTTGTTGATGTGGAAGGTATGGTTGATGTGTTTTAATCGATTCCATTTCCTTAAGGTCACCAAGGAGGTTGAATCATATCATACTAGCCTCTCGTACCATGTTTACCTTGGTTTTCCGATTACTTGGGTAGATGTGGGAGGAGGGTGGTTACATAGTGGTATCACAACATGGTTGCACTCTCCTTGGGTGAATGTGTTTGTCATGCATAACTGTTGGTTGCATATGTGTTCCGTATATTTGTGGATTATGTGCTTGTTGCGTATGCATGGTGGTGGCCATTGTGGCAGTTGTGTCGCCATGTGAAGGTTAGGGCTTTGTTGTGGGATGTGTTGTCATGAGTGTATGGTTGTATATGCATTTGTTAGGCATGTATGATAGGTCAGACATGCATTGTGCTGTCATTGTACACAATTAGGTCATCATGATGCTATTGATATGTTATGATGCTAATGTGTTGGATGAGATAGAGAAGGAGATGCAGATCATCAAAGTGTTGTTACAACATTGGACCTCGAGGCAAGAGCATGTCGTCCTACAGGTTGTATGTTGGGCATGCAGGTATGTAGGTTAAGGATTGTTCTATGCATTATGATAATGAGTATTACTTTCATTCTATCGATGTTATGGTTACATACATGATAGATGCTAGTTGATTATTATAGTAATATACACATGTGTGGTAGTAACCTATGGTTGTATGCATTTCTCTTGTTGTTTTATGGTAGATAACTTGATGATTATGTTATATGTTGTTGATGAGTATGTTATAGGTTAAGTTCTTGTTGTTATATGATAGTTAGTTTGATGATTAGGTTATATGTTGTTTATGAGTATGATATATAACTTCTTGTTGTTATATGTTAGTAACTTGATGATTACGGTTATTACATTAAGACCTTGATGTTATATGTATCATGATAAATTGGATTGGCTTATGCAGATGGTTAGGGTTATGACGTTCATGTATGAGTCGACTTATTTGTGACATTGTGTTGTACTAATCTAAACTGATCATATATATGTGATTTCTATGCATAAATGGAAAATGTTTATGAGTTTATGATGTGAACATGTTAACTAGTGACTATTATGGATATCATGACCTTATTTATTTTGAGTTGATATATCGTGAAGTTAGATCATGCTAATTTGGATTGATTGTGCATCCAAGATAGCCTCCCTAGAGATGCATTAAGGTATGACCTTGCTTATGTCATCTACTTTGTGCTTGAATGTTTCATTATGTCTTTTAATTGGTGTTTGAGTGTTGGTGTCTATTATGCCGCCTATCTGTTGTCTGAATGTTTGATTACTTTCATGATATGATTATGTGCCTATAAGATTTCCTGAATGAATGATCTTCTTTTAAGATGATTGTACTAACATACATGTTGAGATATATGACATGTACTTGAGTGTAATAGGTGACAGTTGTAGTATTATATCTAATGACTATGAGTTGAGTATGAATTATGACATGATCGCTAGTCTTGGTAAAGGTTGATTTAAAATTGATATATATGATTGTCTTGATATTTGGAACATGTGTTTGACATGTGCAAATAGTGTAGGAAACATGCTTGGTATTAACATGACAAGGTAATAATTGGTGTGTTTATATAACTAATAGTTGGGTGATGTGACAGTACATAGTAAGCCTCGATTACAACAAGGTAAAATGGGTAAAAGAAAGGAATTGGAAAATAATTCCATTGGCTATGTTTGGAAACCCTAATTATGAACAAATGAGTGCTTTGAATACAAGAAATATTCTTAACCTTGATTTTGTCTGACATTATGCGGATATGTGCTATAGCTATAAACATGTTTTTGACAGGTACATCAACTAGTTTCTAGTTATAGGTGGATTTGTCAAGGGAATTGGAGTCCTTTGAGAGATAGCATGGCCGTGTTCAGTCATAAGGCAATGTTCTTAGCACAACAAGACAAGGTAACTAGTGTATTATTATGTTTATTTAAGCACTAACATTTGCGTGTTTATGGAATTATGATGCAAGAGATTGCATGGAAAAGGAGAATTCCATTAAAAATCTTGAAGAAGGCCTAGGTTGAGCTTTCCCTTGGAAGCACTAGGAACCATGAGTATTGAGTCATGGTGTCTGTGGTTAGTCTTATGCTTTTGGTATTTTGTGATTTTCTTGCGCTTGATTTGCAGTCTTGTTATGTTTAGTGCATGATCATGCCACTTTGTTTGTGGTGCCATTTTGTTATTGGTTTTCATGGTTTTCGTATTGTTTGCTTCTTGTGCTTGCCTTTTAAGTTTTGATTCTTGGGAATTGGTTGGGAAAGAGGAAAGTTAGTGGAGTTTGGGGAGAGCCGAATGAAGTCCAACATGTGATGTAAGACTTAGATAAAGTCAATGCATGTATAAGGATAGTTGAAGGCAAGAGTATGACAATTGACTAAGTTGGTGGGTCCATTAGTGTAAATGGATGGTGGCCTGACAAACATGAGAAAACTAATAGAAAAGGTGAAGTAAATGGATCTGTGGCATCAGATGCCTTGGCCATGTTGGGAATGATTGTTCTCAATGTTGTGCATGGTGTGCATAGATAAGGAGAGTTCTCTTAACCTTGACCTTATGCTATCTAGTAATTATGTTATGATCATGATTATCATGATGTTTACATACGTATATATGTATGTATGTCATTGTCTGAAATGATCATGATTGTTTAATGCTAATATTCATATGTATGTATGTATTTTGATGTATGACAGGGTTGTTAAGAATAATTCTTGTGAAGGAATGATTGCATATGTAGGTGAATAACATGAAGAGATTCTTGGTTCATGAGAAATAAAGTGGGAAGAGTAGTCCTGACAAATCTATGAGGTCAATATCATGTGGATATGAATTGGTATTATGTTATTATAATATTTTTATGTTATGGACAAGCTAGGTTGAGGGATTCATTAGCGAAATGAAAGCAGTGTGGTCTACGACATGCTAAGACAAACATGGATAAGGGACTGGAAGTAAGGTTGCTTGGTAGGGACAATGTGGTACTACTATGGTGCATATGTTGTATATGTTGTACATGTTGCATTTGTGATGTTGTGCGCATGCAGTGTTGTGTATATATAGTGTGTGTACATGTTGTTTATGCAATATTATGTACATGGTGGTGCACATAGTGTTGTGCGAATGTTGCATATGCAGTGATGGGTATAGATGATGTTATGTACATGTTGTATATGCCGTGTTGTGTACATATTGTACTATGCATATGATGGATATGTGGCTTGTGTGCATATGGTGTTGTGCACATGTTGGATATGCAATGCTGTGTACATAGGGTGATATGTACATGTTGTATACACAATGCTATGTACATATGGTGTTGTGTGCATGTTGTACATATGGTGCTATGTACAAGTGGTGTTGTGAGCATGTAGTGTCGTGTACATGCTGTACATGTGGTGCTGTGTACATGTTGTGCATGTGAGGATGTGTACATGTGGTGTCATGTATATGTTGTGCATGTGGTACTGTGTACATGTGGTATTGTGTACACGTTGTATAGTTGGTGCAGTGTACACGTGCATGTGGTGCTCTGTACAAGTAATGTTGCGCACACGTTGTGTAGGTGGTGCGGTGTACAGGTGGTAGTGTGTACATGTTGTACATATGGTACTAGTGTACGTATGATATTGTGTGCATGTCATACATGGTGTGTTGAGGGCATGCGGTACTGTGTATGCATATTGTGTAGTGAGGGTATCATGACGTGTATTCGTTATGTTGTACTCTATGTACGTATATGTCTTGTGTTGTACACTAAATGTAGGCATATGTATTGTGTGGTGGTGTACACCAGATGTGGGCGTATGTATTGTGTTTTGTTGTACACTGGGTGTAGGTGTATGTGTTGTATGTCAGGTGTAGGTGCATGTATTGCATGGTGTTGTATGCCATGTGTAGTGTATGTGTGTGATGCACTCTATGTGTATGTGTACATGGTTGAGGAGAAGACAATGTGTGTTTGTCGGGTGTGGCAACCGATCTGGAGTGCATACGGAATAAGGATAAAGGTAGAAGCTAAGGATTGATTAAAGGATAGATATCAATATTTTACTTCAATTTTATTATGCATGTGAGTTATGATTCTAGTCCTTGATGATTACATGTGATCTATGATTAGGTTTTATGATGAATACATGTTATCTGTGATTTTAGTTTATGATGGTTACATATGATTTACGATTTTGATCTATGATGGTTGTGTTTTAAGCTAATCTGATATGATATGTTTATACATAATGATTTGATCAAAGATGCTAGTTTGACTTGTTGTGATAGGAAGTAAACAAAATTGTAAGTGTAACTTATTGACAAGCTACCAATGAGGTATGATGTGAAGTTATTTCAATTTATTTTGAATCTAATGAAAATTATGTGCTTGGAATAGGAATGCATGAACATGCTCGGTTGGGTGGTTGAATTCGACTACAAGCATTAGAAACAATGACAAAAGGAATTGGAACATGCAACAATATGTTGGTAAAGCACTTCAAGAGTTGGGTATTATGGGACATTGATACCCAATAGTGTCCATTGATTTCCATGAGTATGCTATGACTGGTATGGTGGTTTGAGGCAAGTATATGCCTTGGTTGTTTGACTTTCTGATGCGAGGAATCCTTTCTAAGGGATGGATCGCCAGGGATGGGGGATGCTGGGGAACGTGGAAGGTGAGTTACTGCATTGAAGGGGGTGACCAGATTGCCCGAGGGACTGTGTAGCAGAGAAGGGAAGGTCGAGGATATATGTGTTTTGGCCATGAGAATTGCCAGATGGAATCAAATGCACATTGGGAGTGTGCCCTGAAACAATGTTCACTAAGAGGATAAGTGCCGCAGGATTATAGCGCTGGACATTGGATGCAACTTTGACTGTGACAGTGGATTCTGGACTTTCTGGAATTGAGGTGAATCTTGGTATTACTATGAGGGTGGAGGTGTGAGCCTCTAGATTCTCTTGTTGATTGATATAGACATCTTGACCTTTTATTTGCTGGTTTAACAAATGTGCATATGTGTATATGTGGTTATTGTAAATACCGTAATGCGCTGTGTTATAAAGCTCCAACAAACAATATGTTTGTCATGTTGTCATGATGTTTTGCTTTTCGGCAGGCCATTCATTATAAATACTACAACGAGATAAGTTATAAATATCCATGGGCAATATGTTTATTTTTTTAATGATTTTGCGAGGTTTTGGTGTGTTTTAAGACTAAAGATGGTGTTCCCTAAGGGGGAGGGTTTTGTAAGAGCCCTCATGAAAATTCCATGTAATAAAATTTGGCAAAGGAAAAATATGACCATGGTCAAGGGATACGTATTCCAAGCTGAATGTTGGGCAAGACATCCTAGTGTGGGTGTTTATTTCAATTTATTATGACTAAGGAGATTGGTAAAGACAAAGACTTTAAAAGGAAAAAATGATTTTTTGACACATTTATTTATGAAAATAAAGGAAATTAGGAGAAAAGTAAGGTGAAAGGTCACAGGTTGCATGTGAGGAGGAAATTGAAGGAAAATAATGGAAAATGAAGAAAATAGGGGCCCCATTGATAAAAAGGCTTATGAGGATCAGTTGGCAAGCTCTTGACTCAAGTTTTTGCTTAGTTTTTAGAGCAAGGAAGGGAAAAGAAAGCAAGGGAAGGATAAGGAAAGGAAAGGAAGGAAATCAAGGATAAAACAAGGAAAAGCATGATAAAACAACTTCAATAGGCATACTTGTAGGTAACATATTGCATGTGTGATTTCTTAGCTGGCTTTGACATGCATGGATTTGCATGTTGGTGTATGGTTCTCTTGCTGTCAGTGGCATGGTTTTTTCTAGTATGACAGTGATTTTCAACCTAACATTTTATTTTATTTATTTATTTATTTATTTTTTCTAGATGCCATGGTGTGTTGGGATGTTTTTCTCAGTTTTGAGCTTTGGATTTACCAGATGGATTTCAGAATCTGTGGTAGAGGTGATTTCAAGGTTCATTCCCAAAGGCCTAGGAATCCCTTGACTGATTTTGGCGAGATAAAATATAAATATTGAGGGAGGAGTCTCGGTTTAGGGTCTAGTGATCTGGTGTGGATTGTGGTAAATCTTGAGAGACTAGTGTATCGATTTAAGGCCTAGTGATCCGAGATTGGATTATGATAAAGCTTGAAAGACAAGGAGATGGAAAGCTCCTCAAGGATAGTGATGGATTCCAGATGATATTCCAAGTTCGGTTCAATTTTGTGATCGGAGCACCAATTTTGGTGTGATCATGATTTTGTGAGGGTGGAGGTGGTTTAACCCCTGGATTCCTTGGTTGTTTTTGGCTTAGTTTATCCATGAGGTCCCACATTCATGCTTGGAATATGGCACAAGGGTGACTGGCTAGAAGAAAGATTTTGTTCAGCCATGTTTACGGTCGGGTGGTATGTGGAAGTCCCGAACCTGGTCAGATTTTCCTATGATTAAGGAAAGCTAAGTTCTCTTTCTTTTGTACTTGTTTATATGTGGATTTAATGGCTGTTATATCACTGTTATTTCCATGGTTTTATGTTGGTTATAAGAATGGTTAATTGATTGGTTCATGTTATGGTTATTTCATGTATTTACTTGTAATGGTTAAAATGATGGATGCAAGAACTAATTGATGTCATAATAGCTCCAGGGAGAAGGTGACGATCCTTCTTGTCATGTTCCATAATATTTTTCTGTATACTAGACTTGTAGATTACATTGATGTCAAGTGTTTGACACAATGTTAGTCCCAATTGGGGATGGTCAAGCCTAGTCCTGTGGTTGAGTTTTGGGTTTATTAGGCTTGTCACCATGTGATTGATGGATTCTGGAAGTTATAACAATTTTTGGGTAGTGGCCAGAATTTTGGGCTAAAAAGGTTCCTTAAATTCCATGGACGTTGGCATAGGTCTACAGGGAAAAGTCCCTGGACGCAGACATGCAGGCTTGTGAGAGTGTTTAGAGGTACCTGGGCGCTGGCATGCCCATACATGAGAGCGTCCATAGGTCTAAAAAGTCAGTGGGACCCAGGGGTAGGATGCCTGAGTGTCTAAGATACCTCCTAGCAGTGTTGTTTCTTATGTGGAAGGTATGGTTGATGTGTTTCAATCAATTCCATTTCCTTAAGGTCACCAAGGAGGTTGAATCATATCATAGTAGCCTCTTGTCGGATGTTTACCCCGGTTCACCGGTTACTTGGGTAGATGTGGGAGGAGGGTGGTTACAGGCTCTTCAAAATTTGTTCCAAAATAAGAACAAGAATTGGGTATTGGTATTGAAGGGTAAGTTGAAGTCCACCAAGATGATACAGGGTGAAGGAGTGACTTGATATCTGACGAGATTATCTGAGGTCAAAGATGAACTTGCTACTGTCAGTGTGACTATTTTATATTTTGATATGGTGAGGATTACTTTGAAAGGGTTCACAAAGGAATGGAAGCCCTTCATAAAGGGGATCATTTCCAAAGAGAAGTTTCCAGATTGGAATAGGCTATGGGACGAATTCATCCACGAAGAGTTGCAAGACGATAATCATCATCCAAAGAAGAAGACCTTCGATGATGACATGGCACTTGTAGCATGAGTGAAGGGTAAGCAGAAGAAGGAATTGAGTAAAGTCAAGTGTTTCAAATTTGATGAGATAGGTCATTTTTCGTCAAGATGTTTGATGAAGAAGAAGGGAGATGATGAGAAGAAGAAAGGGAAGTAGGTCACTAGTGTTGCCACTTCTGGTGAGATAGATGCTCTCACCAGGAGATTGCAAGAGGAGGAATTTTCTATGATCTCTCATTTCTCACAGGGTACTATCGATGAGGATGGATGGTACATGGACAGTGGTGTGTCGAAACATATGACAGGGTCACAAGAGGTTTTTAAGACTCTAGATGAATGGGACTCGAAGTTCTACCTGATGTTGGGCGACAAGAGTTAGAAGTAGATCCGAGGATTGAGAGTTGTGCCATTAATGATGGAGACATGATGAGTGATGTGGGCCTAGGATGTACTATTTGTACTAGGACTCAGATATAGTGTGATATTTGTCTTGAAGATCGAGAAGAAGGGGTTTGAGATATTGTTCCAAGATGGGAAGGCAAGACTCAAACCTAGATGCTTTAGCTTCACAGGTATTGTGCTTGGAGTTAGAGAGCATGATCTATACAGGCTAATGGGAAACCCTATAGATCATGGGAAGAAGAAGCAGGCAGACCAGGTGAAGGTTCTAGAGAAGCTGATGCACGTGTAGGCTTCAGAGTGGCAGGTACAAGTTCAAGAGAAGAAGGTCCAGGTTCCAAAGGCTCAGAGGGAGTCGAGTTCTTGGGGAACTTGCAGATTTAGAGGGAGACTTTGCAGTCCAAGAAGAGTGTGTGGCATTAGGGGAGTTTTTAGGTCTAAAATGGGCCTCCTAATGAAATTATAAAATAATATTGGAAATAATAAAATAATATTATATTACATCATCAAATTTTAGAGGGAAAAAAGAAAAATATATTTTTTCAACTTATCTCTCTATGGGTTTACTCAAATTTCGGTGGAAACACTCATTGGATGAAAAATTTGATTCCTCATCCAAAGAGTACCCATGTTGCATACATTCGATGGACCTTGCTACACAAAAATTGAGAAATACATGAAAACACGTGATTGCCCTGCTACACGAAAAATGAGAAATACATTAAAAACATGAGCTACACGGAAAATGAGAAATACATTAAAAACGTGATTGCAATCACGTGTTTTCATGTATTTCTCATTTTTCGTGTAACAGGGTCCATTGAAAGTATGCAACATGGGTACTCCTTGGATGAAGAATTAAATTTTGTATCTAATGAGTACTCCCGCTCGAAATCTGAGTAAAATATTAAGGAAATAAGTTGAAAATATGAGTTGAAAAAATAGTTTTATTATTTTATTATTTTTAAATTTTTTTACTTCAAAATGGTGAATTATCCCCCATGGTTGACATCGTCATATTGAATCCTATTGGTTCTTATAAAATTTATTTTGGTTGTACATTTTTATTAGGAGGCCCATTTTAGACCTCAAAATTCCCCTAATTTTAGTGGGGAGAAAGGGTGCTTCTATAGCTGCCAAGAAGGAATTATGGAGAGAGTGGAAGACATTTCTAGATAAGAAGAAGCATGATTCTTCCAGTGACAACAAAACTTCCGAGAGAGCTGTAGTACATACTATAGGGATTGCTGTAGTTGTGAACGCTAAGAATTGGGAGTGTTGCGAGCATCGATGATGATGATGAGTTACTTCCTAGTTGTGGAAGTACCTCCCTCACTAAGAGGGAGTGTTGATTTTTGAGTAGCTTGGGAGGTACTCCAAGCCCTAGGGTTCATGGTTTGGAGGTTGGAGCACCACAAGAGTCACTTTGTGCGCTTGCAACTCAAGGTTGGGGGTTTTCACCCATAGATGTTTGGGCCAAACCATGGAGCATTTTCTACATGTGATGGATGGAGATGATGGAGGATGGCGAGGAGAATCCAGCACAACAAGAATCATCAAAATTTGAGCTGTAGAAGATGGGTTATGAATTTTTGAAGTTGACAATGAATTTTTGGATAGTCAAGTCATGTAGGCTTGAGTCAAATTGGTCCAAAAGAGACGTCCCTTCATAAATTAGAGTAGGCCTTCTTTTGTGTATAAATAGAAGTTGAGGGAAGTCACTTTTACTCATCCAATGTGCATCAAATCATAGAGAATATATCTTTGAGAAAACCAAGTTAGAGAGGAGGCAAATTGAGCTTGTTTGAGGCTAGTTATGTGGGTGCATTTGTCTCTTACATGGTCGAGATTCTACAGGAAGAGGATGCAAGTTTGAGGGCATATTTTAAGATGTGTTAGGGTCTATTTTGGGTGGTTATCACTCCTAAAAGGAAGTCACAGTCCTAACTATAA
This sequence comes from Pinus taeda, assembly GCA_000404065.3. NCBI lineage: Eukaryota > Viridiplantae > Streptophyta > Pinopsida > Pinales > Pinaceae > Pinus > Pinus taeda. The sequence continues at coordinate 35,098 of APFE030394957.1, forward strand.
TTTTCAGGGAGGCCGCATGCCTATTCTCTCTTAGAAAGGAGGGCCAAGATGTTGGAGGTTATAGGAGGAGCCACAGTCTAGATCATTGACTAAGGAGCTATGTGAGGGCATTTTTCTAGCCAAGAATTGCAACAATAAAGTCTTGGAGGGAGGCTGCAACAAAACAAAGGTCAAATGGATGGAAATAGAGGGTTGTAGCAATATTTTGAGCAAGCCCTAACAAGTGACTAGATTACATAAAATACATCACCCTTTAGGGATTACAGAGGTATGTATATGTTGATATATTCATGTTGATTTGATGCTAGGTGGAAGGCTTTCCTAGTATTTGGATAGTGCAGCCTATGGGATCCATGTGTTGAGGTTGACTTGGGTGGTTGGAAACCTCAAGAAGGAGTAGATCTTATAGTGAAAGGATTGGGTTCCATTGGACTGGTGGAGGGTAGCGTGTTGGTGACCCAAAGTAGCCCTTGACAAGCTGTCCTAAAGGAAGTGTGATAACTGAAGGTTGGGTGAAGTTGATGAGCCTAATGTGCAGTACATTGATTGACTAGTGGACTGCTAGATTGGTAGATTGGAGCTCATGTGTTAGCCAACTTAGAAGAGTAGAATGTATCAACCCATGTTCATTGTAGCAATAGCGACTTGCAGCAGTGATAGGTGGAAACCCTCCTGGAGACTATATGTGTTGTCTCTTGATGGACTAAGGGGCACTAGAGAGCAAAACGGGAGCAAAGGATCGACAGGACGAGATACACCATATAGACTACAACGAGATTGTTAGTGTATCTTGTATTCTTGTACTCATGGATAATTGAGGGTCATTATCCCTTGTGTGGGAGCCCTATACTGTTGTATTATATGTTGATTAATATAACGAAGTTGGGTTCTAATTTGTAAAAGTTGTCTATACTTGTGCATGTGTGATTTACTGCTTTATATTGTTCCGTTGTGCAAAGTATCTTTGTTGAGATTCTTGGTTTGGTAGCGTTAGAGATTCTATGATTCTATCCTAGACCCAAGATCATGGAAATTAAACAAAATATGCCTCTACGATTTCTATCCTAGACCCACCCCATCCTATAGATCTCTTGGTTTCGGTCCCAACGAACTATTACACTAAGGTGTTTCATCAAATATTCTTCCCAAAATGACACCTTAAGCATATTTAATTAAGATATGCTCATTAATAACCTTGTTTTACAAGAATTGTTGTAATGCAAGAAAACCAAGAATAAATTGTGCATAATTGGCCCTGATGATGAAATGTTGCGAACGATGCTCGTCAAACCCTATAAAAATCCTCCAAAACCCTATGGGCCCATTGATAGTGAAATCTTATTCCCATGACCAAGCTATCATTGACCTTGGAAATCCATCCTAGCCACATCATAAGGGAGACTAAAAATGGGGAAACTACAAATTACTAGCTTATTTCTACTACAACTCACTCTTTGGTACTACTACCCTATTTTCCTCTGTTTCTTCATCACAACAAGCACTGATCATATGCTCCCCATCCATGCATCACGTGCACAACTCGAATTGAGTCACATCCCATTCAAGACATTCCACTGCCTTTTTTCATAGTGTACAAAGTTCCTTTAGTGCATTGAGTCCTTCATGCTTTAAACCACACAACATGGAGTCACATGCTCCCATGTTACATTTTCTTGACTAAACCCACAATCACATGCAAATTTCCTTAGTCGACAATTTTGTCATTGTATCCACTTATTTCATAAATTAAAATCATTAGAGACATACCTTCAATATACAATCTTCTTACACAACACCTTTAAACTTGGTTCTCAATACATTCTCTTTCAACGACCTCTAATCCTTTTTACATTCTTCCACAACATGTCTTCTTCCTCTAGTAGATTTGTAATCTTCTATATTTTCTTGTTAGCAACCTTTTCAACAACTTGTTCTTCAAGACTATAAGTTCATCTATAGCTTTATTCATGCTTCCTCCTAGGTCACTCATCTTGATAGCATCTAAATTTTTGTTTAGACATCTTCATCCTCTTTGACTTCTTATGCTGCATCATTTGTGATTTTCGATTGTTGTGATCTCTACAGATTCATTTTCTTACACATCCTCTTTCTATTGCATCTTCCTTGATTGATAGTCATATTTCCTTTTACACCAAGTACAATTTCTTTCATTTTGTTAAAATTGGCAACTAGGGCCAAACTCCATGTGGGTCATCTTATTAATGAAAGCTAATTTTTTTCTTGGATCCCTCTCATCGAGAGGTGTAGGATTGATCTAAAGGTCATCCGATTCCGATAAGTATTCATGGAGATATGAATTTATTTGTGTTATGGGACAATTCATCAAGGTCAGCCAGCAACCAAATAAACCCCACTTGTGCTCAATGTTTTAGTATAAATAGAGGTGGCCTTCAAGTGATTTCAACACACTTGGGATCTCTTCCTCTCTAATTGTTTTTGGGTTTTAGTAGGAGGAGAGATCCTAAGGGATAATGCTGCCCTAATCTAAAGGGCAGAAGCCGGAACTACCAGGAATTGCCGGAACTGCCAGGAATTGCCGGAACTACCGAGAATAGCTAGAATTTCCGAAATTGTCGAGAATTGTCGGAATTGCCGAACTGCCGGAACTGCCAGGAAAAGTCGGAACTAATGGAATTCTCAGAACTGCTGGGAACTTCCAAAACTACCGAAAATAGTCAGAACTGTGGGAATTGATAGGAACTACAACATGCAAGGGACAACTAACTAACATTGAGACAGTTGTATGGTACATAGCAGCAAATAAACCAAGCATGTAATGTTACAGCTAGCATGCAATAACAAGCATGCTGAGGAAAACAAGCATGCTAGGGACAACAAGCAAGCTAGGGACAACAAGAAAGAAAAATGCAGCCAGCACATAAGTTAGTATGGCAACATGGTGCAACAATTGCACATAATGCAGTACAGTGATGGGTACGGTCATGATTAATGAAGCATGATGAGATGCAACGTAGTGATGATGGGTGCAGCATGGTGTAGCACGATGAGGTGCTGCATGATGATGAAATGCAGCACAACAATAGGTGAAGGAGTCACCTTGGAGAATCAGTTGAAGCATCATGTCTTCAACTGATCTCATGTATCATCTTCTTAGAGATGATCTATGCTCTTATCTAGATAAATCAAAGTGTTGACTTCTGTTGTAAACGTACTCTCTCTCTCTCTCTCTCTCTCTCTCTCTCTCTCTATTGAACTATTGAAGAACATATAAGAAGAATTGAACAAGGGTTTCCCCACATTGGGGTTTGTCCCTGGCTAGCACCACATATTGTGTCCTCTTGTCTTGGCTTGTCTTCTGTGATTTATGTTTATGTTCTATCTGCAATTTACTTTAATGCTGATGTGATTGCTAATTTAGAAAAAATATTGAGCTAACTGTGAAAATTGAAATAAATTGCTCTAAGCATAGAACATACCTAAAATTAACATGGTATCAGAGTTGAGGTAAAGACAATGCCCAGGCAAGAGTGAAAGAGAAATCACCGAAGACAGTTGGGAAATGACAAAAGGATCAATGGATTCCTCATCCCTCTTCAAATTCACCAAGGGTGAAGTCGAAGCAAAAAATATTATCAGAATGGTGCAGCAGAAGTTTCTGATGGCCTACCTAAAGATCACTTCAATGGGAAGCCTGGATCTAAGGGTGGAAGGAGAGGCAGATGCCTTGGTTGTAATAAGTTCGGCCATTATGCGAAGGACTATTTTAGGCAGGGACACATCACTTGATGATGATAAAAATCATTCCAGGGATGTTTTCAATGATTAGAGGCATGACAGGTAATGCAGGTCATCAAGGAAACAATTGACTCTTCAAAGAAAGCAAGGAACCCCAGGTATGAAGAATCAAATGTTGTTTTTGATAAGATAAAGAAGCGTTATCTTGTATTGGTCCCCTCCTTCAGATTCTTTGGGAATCTGGATTATTGATCGTAGTGCTTCAAGGCACCTCATTGGATAGAAGGGTGCTCTCTCGAATTTGGTAGAGACAGAAACAACCATGGGATTATACTTGGAGTTGATTCCACCTATCCCGGAAAAGGTGTAGGGAATGTTACCCCTCAATTGAATGAGGGTAACTCTATTCATTTACAAGAATCTCTTTTACATACCTAATCGCAAGAAGAACCCGGTGTCCATCTCAGAAATGGAAGTCAAAGGTTTCTAGGTGGCATTCATCGATGGAAAGGTACGTGTTAAAAAATAGAATTTTCAAAGATGCTTTTTCACATGGGTTCAGGGTTGGAAATTTGTATCAAGTTGCAGGATGGTCCATTGGGGATCATGTCAATTGACATATCACATCTATAACACTGGAGGTCTACCTATGGGGCCCTACCTGATGTGAGTCAGATGGTGACAAGGATGCCCGAATTCAAGAAGAGCATGAAGGTACATGTCTTAGAAGTACCGAAGGAAAATATTATAAGGGGACCATTCCCCTTATGCAGCAGGTCCACAGGTTTGGAACAACCCGAGGAGTTTGAGATTCATGATCGGGAATCTCATGTATACAAGTGGAAGAAATTGTAGGATGAGAGGATTGATAGCTGTCTGATGAAGCGGAGATTCACTAGGAGTGAAACCAATCCAAACCATTACCCGAAGATTGTGGATGATAGACCTGTCATACTGACACCTTATGAGGACGACCTATTTTTGATAGGTGTAGACCCTCTCATTTGTAGAAGTAAGGGAGTTGGATTTCAGATGTCGAATGATAAACTGGAAGCCTGTGACTACCTTGAGGATCTTAACTTTTAGAAGTTATATGGTAGTGATGTCGGACCAGATTTTGGAAATGCCTCTAAGTTTCATAAACTCATTCACGTTGATGTTCTTGGTGAACTTTTGTCCGAACATATGTTTTTCAATTAGCATGGTGAGCTCATATTTGGTTGAGCCTCACGGATTTGTGCCAAGAATCCTCTGAGATATCTTCGAGGCACAATCTCTCATGGATTGAGATACATTGTTGGAAATATGAAGCTGCATGATTATTCGAATGCTGACTGGGCAGGCAGTGTGGAGGATCACTAGAGCACTTCTTAGTGCTGGTTCTATTTGGATTCTGTTTCTATATCATGGATGAGCAGGAAGGAGAAGTCGGTTGCTATAAGCACCACTGAGACCGAATACATAGCTACGAGTATGATCTCGTGTGAAGTTGCATGGTTGCAGAAGCTCTTAAGTGAGCTATTTGTACACATGATGAATACCAATGTGATTCTCTGTGACAACCAGAGGGGGGATTCGATTATTGAGGAATCCTGTATTCGATGATTGCTCCAGAAGATAGACATCAGATACTGCCTTATCTGGGATATGGTAAGTCGATGAGCGAGGAGGCTCCATCGCATTGAGATTTATGTACAGGTTGCAAACATTTTGTCAAAGCCTCGGGGAAAGGTCAAATTTGTGACTTTCCCGAACGACTTAGAGTCGTTGAGAGACCTTCTTATAAAGGTCCTGCATGTTGCATCCATTGAGCTCTGGGAGCTCTAGGGGGCTTGGGGTACTTACTGGAACAACATACGACCACAGGGCCACTCACCTTCCCCTGGTGGTGTGCTATGTAAAAGATGACAGGTTCAACCTTCCCCTGTGATACCCCGTGGCGACTGTGGAATAGGATGATTAGTTCTACTGTGGGCAAGGATTATTTTTTCTCTCGTGGAAACTGTGGAACAAGATGATTAGTTCTCTTGTGGGCCGGGATGATTAGTTCTCCCGTGGCAACTGTGAAACAGGATGATTAGTTCTCCTGTGGGTCGGGATGATTAGTTCTCCCTTGGCAACTATGGAACTGGATGATTAGTTCTCTTGTGGGTCGGGATGATTAGTTCTCCTGTGGCAACTGTGAAACAGGATGATTAGTTCTCCTATGGGTCGAGATGATTAGTTCTCCCATGGCGACTGTGGGGCAGGATGATTCATTCTCATATGGACAAGATGATTAGTTCTCCTATCAAGGTATCCTACCCATGTAGTCTGGGACTCTGGGGAAGTACCTCTCATCTGATCAATGAGCAGGGAAATGGGGTTAAGGACCATAGTAGTATTATCGATGGATGCATCGATGTATCTACCATATTCCCTATGCTAGGATGACCTCCATTGATCTGGGAACAGTATGAGTGGTTTGAGACACTCTCTTGTGATATTGATCTATGTTATAGCTCCAAATCTCACTTTTGAGGTTTGTGAAGCTGCACTCATGGCCTAGGGCAACCCTTCCTTCCAGACCTGGTCCCAAATTTAAAAAAGCAGTGTTTTTTCCTTATACACGACATTGCCCTAAGCTAAACGCGTGCATACATGTGTCTGTGTATACCCAACCTGCGTATATGTATAAAAACACTTAAAAAAATAAATCTCCTTAATTTCGAGCAGAGATCACGGGTTTTACCTGTTGATCACCTGTTAGTGCCCGTGGCCCAACTGTTCCCAATGAATTCCCAACTAAAAAACTACTTTGGGAGGAGTATAAAAAGGCTTCTATGGGAAGGCCAAAGGGAGGAGAGAAGATATAGAAAGATTGCTATGCTGAGATTTCCCTGACCAGGTGTGAAGATCCTTGTGCCTTTTGCACTTCCCCCATTCTACAGGAAACCCTTGTTTCCTTGTGTGTGTTGATGATTTCATACTACTTGAGAGATCATGGAGAAGTTATGAAGGAGTTTTGTTAAAGGCTTGAGACGGACGAATCCGGAGAACGGTTCCGCTTGGAGCCTGCGAAAGGACGACTCAGGTGAAATTGTTCCTTTTCTGTACTTTATTTGTCTATAATAAAAGAAACACATGTCTTTGTTCCTGATATAAATCTTCTTCATGTTATGATTCATATGTGATCGGTTGTTTAATTGCATAAATAACTACCTTTTCTTATAATATGAAGTTGGTTTCTTTATGACGTTTTGTTCATATACTGCTGCACTTTCTTGAATTGTTTGTTTTGCAGGTCAAAGGAGCAAAGGAACTCCAAGAAGAGTTTGGACTCTGGGAGGCTCTTCTCAAACGTAGGACCTCAGGTACGCCTCCTATTGTAGATTTTGCTTATAGTAGCATTATGATTGCTTGGAATGTGTGTTTCTTTGCATAGATAATCTTCAGTCTGCTAGGGTATTCACCCAAGACCCCAGGGGAGTTTATCCCACAACAGAATTGGCGACTCTACTGGGGACAACACTATTGTTGTTCCTAGTTTGGGTATATTCAAGCCGATTAGGGCTCAGCTGTCTGTTTATCTTCTGTTACTGTGTAGTCAGTGCCTGAATTGTGAGCTTTGATCAGGTTTTTCCAGATTTTTTTTTGTTTTTCTTGGAAGCTTTTTCATACGCTAGTTTCTCTGTTTACAAAGGCGTACATATGCACCTTTCCTTAAGTGAACCTGCATATACGCAAGTTTCCTTAAGCCTTATCGCGTATACATGCATCTGCGTGCAAACACAGTCACGTATATCTTTAATTTTCAAGTTTGTTGAAATCTTTTTGTTTCTGGAAGATTGTATGCTAGTCTGATTCAGTTTGGAACAATCATTGTTCTGTCACAGTATTTAGTTTTACAACAAGTGTCTTGTTTCAAATTCTCTCTGATTGTGAAAAGGTTGGTCTTGTTCATTTTCCTGCAAACATCATTTATTTTTTCTTAAGCACACAAGGTTTCTGGCAAGGAATCTTGGCTGCTCTGTGTATTCAAGGCAAAAAGATTGATTTCAATCTTTGTGTTGAGTTTTGCTTTAATGACTTTTTGGTTTGCATGTTTGAACTATTTTTATGACCATCTGCTTTTCTTGCTTTCTGAAAGTTTTTTGTTCATGCTTTCTTCAAAGTTGTCTTTTCAATCTTTTGGTTTTCATTGCCAAGCTCGTCTCGCTGCTTGTTGATTGTTAAAAGCATTTCAAAGCACCCTTTTTGTTGAGTTCCCACTTGTTTTGTGTCGCAAGCTCGCAAAGTGCTTCATTGCCCTTTTTTTTATTTTTATTTATATATTTATTTTTATTTATTTTTTTATTTTTTTTTTTGGTCATCAAGTTTCAGTCTTGTTAGAGCATTTTTGAAAAGTCATTTTTGAGTTGCTTTTGAAGGAAACTTCTTGAAACTTTGTTTTGCTTTCTTGAACTTTGTTTTGATTGAGTTTTCCTTTTTGTTGAGTGAAAGTGCCTATTTGTTTGTCTTCATCTTGGTTTTAGTGCTTAGACAAAATAAGCAACAAAAACTTATATTCCATCCAAACATTTAAGTGGAAAATCTAAACTCGATAAACAAGCAACTTTCATCTTTTGATTTAAGAGTAGTTTTGAATCTTGCATCAGCATGTATTTGTTGCATTAGGATTAGTTTGTGCATCTTTCTAGGCATTAATAGTTTTGTTAGATTTTGTGAGTGTGAAGTTTGAAAAGAAAAGAAAAAAATTGTACTTTTATTTGAAGTTCCTTTGAACCCTATAGAAATTGCTTTTCATCGAAAAACAAAAAACAAGTGCATGTGCATGTAGTTTGGTTTTATTAATTTCTTTTGCGTCAAAACACCACCAGTTTCACTTCCGTCATCCCTTGACTTAAATAATAGCCTATTAAAATCATGCGCTAATTTAAAATATACTAGAACTTTATATTTGTCAGTTAGATACATCAACAAGTTTTAGGATATTTTAAGGCCTTGGATTAGGTGTGTGGAGAGTTAACTCTCCAAGGCCATTTTAAATTGTCAAACATAGGAGTCTGAATAGTGAGTGAAAATCCAATAGCGTTAGGAAGACCAGGAAAGCTCCGGATCTGGGAGTTAAGCACGAGGGTCTGTAAAGATAGGGAAGAGAGATACCCCCTCTCCAACTTGTCCGAACTTACCTCACGACTGTTCCGCCTAGCTTCTGATACGAGTTGGTAATCTTAGTTGCTACTCCTAGGGATCTACACAGATGGCTGCGGAGGGGAATCCCGTGGCACCTGAGGTCGATGTTGTATCACTCTCAACGGTACTACTGGAGGGCACCCTTGCGAAGCTTGGGGGCTTGCACCAGCGCAAACTGTTGCTAGGAGGTCAACATAACTTCCTCTGTTACCTTCACTGATAGGACTAGGTCGTCATTATCCCAGACTATCTTTCGAAGGCCCCTTACTTCACTTTCTCGTATTTTGGTGTCCGGTCCTAATCACCCGGAGCAGAAATACTTGGAAGTTGTTTGACTGGATGATATCTTCAGGGACTTTATAGTGTGTGCTCTATGCTCCTAGTTGGCCTAGCTTTCAATTTTTTTTTTGAGTCTTTAGTTAGATCTTAACAAAAAATTCAAAGTGGCTGACCGATTGCCCAGACGGTCTCGAAGACTTCGTGGTCTTTCACCACCAAGTTCAGAGCCTTCACCTAGAAGGCGCAGAAGTAATACTGTCGGTGGGTTTCATCCCATGGCAGCTGACGCATCGGGGATTGATCCTCCCCTCGGGGGCATCAGTGTTCAAGATAGACCTGGTACTTCCACAGGACAAGAGAGAAGTACTCCTGTACTTTCTCGAGTTCTCTTTCAGATGCAAGATAACGTAGAGGTAGAAGAACTCTCAGAGTCGTTAGTGGCTCTGAATTCTCCCCTACCTCCTAGTCATCCGAAAGTGTTACAATACATTGGGTCTCCAATGTATCGACCGTTAAGTCCAGGTCACATAACACACTTACCATCGATGACCACTACTGGAAGCATGGATTCTATTACAAGTGCTATGACTGTGCAGACTCCGATATCTGTACAAGGGGGAGGAACTATTTCCATCCCCTTCGCTTCTTTGTTTGGGTCTTTTGCTAGCACGTCGTTAGTTGGGACTACCTCCATTCCTTCTATGAGTGGAAACTCCCAAACCAATGCTTTTAGTTCTCGATTTTTCCCATTTGGCACCCATTCACAGGGTATTTCGTCAGTTTCATTTAGTGCTGCCACATCCATGATGGGTGAATCGGCTTCATTCCAGGGCTTTCCTTTTGAAAGTGGTCATATACCACATTCCAACCCAACAATTGGATCTATGCCTTTCTCTTCTTTAGGACAAGGTAGCAATCCTTTTCAAGGTTGGACTAACCCTACGGTTAGTAGTATGGGAATTGGGAATTCGTTTCTCGGCCAACAAGGGAATAGGCCGTACTCCATGGTTAGTTCATTCCGAAGTATTCCTCCCCTATCCTCTGCTTGGGATCCTTATCAGGGGTTGTCTTCTCCTTATAATCCTTTAGGAGGAAGCTTCGCCAATTATGGAGGTTTTGCGGCCGGAGTTGGTCAAACTCCGAGTTATGCTGGATCACAAGCCATGCCTTTTGGTTCAGCTGGTTTTGTAGGTTACTTCGGGCAGCCTGCTGCCTTCCAAAATCTAGGCCCATGTTTTCATAAGTTTGGGAGTTTTGCCCAGTTTGGGTGAAACCCCCAAGGTCCTCCTAGGCTTCCGTTTCTGGCAACTTTGAACTTGCCAGACCTCACAAAGTTAACAAACGATCCAATCAAATATAATCCGGCCTGGCCTTTGGTCCCAACCAAACTCCCTTTGGGCATTCCAAAATTTGAAGGGAAGAGCGGTGAGGACCCAGGCGACCATGTGACCACATTCCATTTGTGGTGCTCATCGAACTCCCTTATTGATGATTTAGTTAGGTTGAGACTTTTTCAGCGCGCCTTGACTGGTAATGCGACCAAATGGCATATCGAGTTTCCAGGGGGAAAGTTTACATCTTTTGCCGACTTAGCTAATATTTTCTTAAATCATTTCCAGTTGCCTGTCCGTTATGATGCCAGAACTGAACTTCTAGCCAATTTTCGTCAAGACACAACAACTCACATTTCTGACCATATTCAGGAATGGAGACGGAGAAAGAGGCTCATTAAATCCGAAATCCCTCCAGAGTACTGTCTTGAATGGTTTTTGAAATCTTTACAACCTGAGATCTCTAAGGATGTCTCGATGTCCGGAGTTTACTCCAAGGAGCAAGCCATTTTTAGGGCCCAACAATTAAAATTGATCTATTCTCAGTCTGGGATCCTACAAAATACTTGCCAGATGCTCCTGGGTCAAAGGTTGACATAACCAAGTCAAAGCCAGGTCCCCATAGGGATGGTATCGTTGGATCAGTAGACACGAATGCGGTGAACTTGTTGAGCCAATTGCAGCAGTTGTCATTGCAAACTGCTTCAAACAAACAAGTCACATCGTCTACTACTTCGTCTTCCCAACCCTCTTCGATTAATGCCATCCAATCTGATAACTCCAAAGGAAATCAAAACTCCATTGGGAAAAATAAAGGCCGAGGTAAGAAAAAGAATCAGGATGGGAAGGCTGACACAAATAAATTCGGTAATAATGCTGGTGGGGGTAGAAATGAGTCTAAAAAGAAAGTCAAGTTTCCATGCAAGTTGTGTAGTGGATACCATTTAACTCATCTCTGCCCGAAGATTCAGGATGCTCAGCGCTTGTTAGGGTAGCAAGGGGCTTCTAGTTCTCAAGCTGTGTTAACCAACCCTTTTCCCCAAGGGCAGTAATTGCTTGCTGGCACGAGTTCAGATCCTGGTACCTCCTCAGGGGGTAGCCAGGAAGGGGAAAAATCATCGAACGTTTTCATGATGGGTTCTAGTGTACATGTGGCTACTCGGTCACGTGATTATAGTGAAGCAAAAACTTCCAAGGACAAACCTGCTCCCGGAAATACCGACCTTCATATTGAGCGACCCCCTGTTGAGACTATACCACGGATACCGAAAGGTTCCGCTAAACGCGCGACTATCAATCCTAACGCTAGGGCCGCCCAGAATTATTCCATTGTGGAAGATCTGGCCCAGAGTCCATGCACCATGTTCGCTTTAGAGGTTCTCCAGTCATGTCTGGCTCAGCGAAGTGCTTTACTCTCGACAATTGGGGCAGTTGATCCAACCAATTCTTTAGTGCTCACTTTTGACATGTTAAATGTCAAAAAGCGACTCCCTCATCATGTGGCTTTCCAGATAAAGTCTACATACTGAAAGATTATTTTTTTTCACACCGTTATTGATGAGGGAGCTTCCACGTGCGTCATGTCGATGTCTTGCTGGAAGGCCATTGGATCTCCTTCGGCTGTTCCTTCACCTACCCTTTTGATTGCGTTTGATGGGCATTCTCACAAGCCGCATGGGATTATCTCGGCCTTTCCTATATGTGTTGGAGGAAAGGTCGTCAATGTTGAAGTAGAGGTCATAGATGCTAACCTAGACTATAATATCCTCTTAGGAAGGAATTGGTATACGAGATGGATGTCATCGTTTCGAATCTATTTTGTGTCATTTGCTTTCCTCATGAAGGGAAAATCGTTAAGGTTGATCAATTGGATTATTGTCTAATTGATCCATAAGCAACTTCTGACTCTACTGTCCCCTTAGTGGATAAACCTCGCCCGCCTACTGAGAATCTAGGAGTTGGGATGAATTCCTCATTGATGGGTACCTTTGAGTTTCCCTCTCCTATCGCTAGAATCAATGTCGTTTTATCATCCAAGGAGTCTCCTCGAGAAGGGTTCTTCTGAACTCATTATTTTTTGGACCCTTGGACCTTGCCTTCACCTACGACCACATTAGCTGAAGGACAAGTAAATGGAATGGCATCCTCTATGTCTGTGGCTGAGCTTAGATATCAGTCTATCCTTAACTCCACAGGTGACCACTCTGCTCCTTCTTCCGAAGAGGAGTTTGAGGGTTATGTGGCTCTGGCTTGGGCCTTTGATTCCACCTCCACCTTAGACTGCTTAGATACGGTTTTACCTTCTGAAGAAGCAATCCTCGAAGTGATGATGGGTGTAGATCGACCTTGGGAAGACTTACACCATCGTTCATATTTCCTTCCTCCATTGCAGGAAGTGGAAGCTAGGTTCTCCAAGCTATTCGCTAGTGATGTTTGTAAGATATCGAATCCTTTGGCTCCAGCACACTTTCGTGACGAAGGTAATATGTCGGTGATCTCAGAAACGATGTTTATAAACATCTCTAGGGACCCTAACGTAATTGAGAATCACTTCATCGGAATCGAATGTTCCCCTGAAGAGGTGCAAATTTACACCGACCTTTTCAAAGAATTTCAAGATGTATTTGCTTGGTCTTATGAGGAAATGCCTGGCATTGATCCTTCTATAGTTTAGCATGAGATCAAGATGTATGAAAACGCTAAGCCGATTCATCAAAGACTTCGACCGATTAATCCTAGGAAAGCGGCAGCCATTAAAGCCGAAGTAGAGAAGCTACTCAAGGCGGATTTTATATACCTTGTTCCTCTTACCGATTGGGTTTCTAATCCAGTCCCTATAGATAAAAAGCAAGGAACAATCCGAGTATGCATCGACTTTAGGGAATTAAACAAAGCTTGTCTGAAAGATAATTACCCCATGCCATTCATTGATCAGATTATAGACGAGTGTGCGGGTAATGAGATTTTTTCCTTCATGGATGGTTTTTCTGGTTATAATCAAATTTCTATCCATCCTGAAGATCAACATAAGATGGATTTTATATGTCCCTGGGGTACCTTTGGATACAGAAAGATGCCGTTTGGTCTAAAAAATGTTGGAGCCACGTTCCAGCGGGCGATGCCATATGCTTTCCACGACATCAAACATATCATCGAAGCATACTTGGAGGATCTTGCTGCTCATTCTTTAAAAAGAATTGATCATCCCAGTCACCTTCGAATGGTTTTTGAGTGATGTTGTTTTTATAAAATCTGGTTGAATTTGAACAAGTGCGTTTTTGCGGTTACGTCCGGCCGGTTGTTAGGGTTCATCGTGTCAAATGAAGGGATTAGAGTTGATCCCTTCAAGGTAGACGCGATAGTCCAGTTGCCTCCCCCGTCCTCCATTCAACAACTTCAAAGTCTTCAAGGGAAGGCTAATTTCTTAAGACAGTTTATAGAGAACTACGTCGAGATCACTAAAGGGTTTATGCGTTTGCTCCGCAAAGGGGTTCCATTCGTGTGGGACAACTTTGCGCAGCAGCCATTTGATGCTTTGAAAAAGGCATTAGTCTCTGCCTTGCTTTTGAGTCCACCAGATTATGGTAGGGACTTCCTTTTATATCTCGCTGTAGCAAAATCAACCATTGGTATGATTCTCGTTCAAGAAGACGATGCTCTCGCAGAGCACGTGATTTATTACTTGAGCCGAGGCTTGATAGGTCCTGAACTTCACTATTCTCCGGTTGAGAAGTTGGCCTTGGCAGCTGCCCACACTGTCCAACGGCTCCGTCATTATATTCTGCTACGCAAAACTTTTGTCTTGATAGAAGTCAATCCATTTTAGTTTGTCCTCAGTAGGCGGGTGATTGGGGGCAAATATAATCGATGGATTGTCATTCTACAAGAATTTGATCTCGAGTTCTTGTCCGCTAAGTCCAATAAATCTATGGCTTTTGCCAAGCTAATTTCCGAGCTGCCTTGTGGAAAGGATACTGTTTATGAGGAAAGTTTTCCTGACGAACATTTATTCCTCATATCTTCACTTGACCCTTGGTATGGATATATCATTGTTTATCTCCAGACTTCGAAGTTTCCCTCTGCTTTCTCTAAGGATGAACATCGCAAATTACGTCACCTTGCTAAAAATTACGTCATCATTGGTGACACATTATATCATCGGGGGGTTGACTCAATCCTTTGGCGCTGTTTAACCTTAGAGGAGGCAGAGTCTGTGCTAAATTATTGCCACAATGGAGTTGTGGTGGTCATCTATTAGGGCTTGCTACAGCTCAGCGTAACTTGCGTGCCGACTATTTTTGGCCTTCGCTCTTCAAAGATTGTATTGAAGCGGTCAAACGTTGTCACCCGTGCCAAGTTTATACACGGAAGATGCGCGCACATCCAGCTCCTCTTTTTCCTGTTGTCACTGTCGGTCCCTTTACTAAGTGGGGTATTGATTTTACGACTTGTCATCCGCCTTCAGCAGCGAATCACAACTATATTATTGTGGCTGTCGACTACTTCACGAAGTGGGCCGAGGCCATGCCCACTTATAAAAACGATAGTGAGACAACGTCATTGTTCCTTTTTAATCAGATTATCTCAAGGTTCGGTATCCCAAGAGAGATTTTCATTGACCATGGCAGTCATTTCCAGAATCAACTAATGTTCGAATTGGCTCTCAAGCTAGGTTTCCGGTAGGAACATTTGCCTCCTTATTATCCTCAGGCCAATGGACAGGTCGAGGCAGTAAACAAAACTCTTAAGACGATCCTACAAAGGACAATCGATAAAAATAGATCCAATTGGCATATTATGTTGTATCCGGCTCTATGGGCATACCGAACCTCCGTCAAGACTGCTATAGGTTTTACACCTTTTTAATTAGTTTATGGGTTGGAATCTATCTTTCCTGTCGAATGTGAAATTCCATCTCTTAAGTTAGCTATTGAGCTCCTTCCAGAGACCTCTCATCTCAAAGAGCGCCTCCTTCACTTGGAGCATCTCGATGAGCAACGTCGAGATGCGGCCACAGTAAACGAGGCTCATAAGAAAAGGGTTAAAACCCAATATGATAAAGCTGTCCGTCCTCGTGTCTTTTCTAAAGGTGACCTCATCTTGGTCTACGATCAAGATAAGGACACCTTGGGGGCAGGCAAATTCAAACCTATGTGGTACGATCCCTTCATAATTAAATGAGTTTTGACAAAAGGGTCGTATGAGTTAATTGATTTCAAAGGAAACAAATTGGCAGAACCCCGAAATGGGCTCTACCTTAAGAAGTAATTTGCTTAAGTAGTAGCTAGGCAATGGGTTCTTTGTACATTATGTATATTTGTACATATTTTTTCGAGAGTTTGTGATATCAACACTTTTTGGTCTGCTTTGGCATGTGTTGATGGATGACTTGGTCTATTTTGGATTCGCCAATGGTGCTAGTCGGCACACTTGGAATCTCGCTTCCGCATCTTGGTTACTGTATTATCCAACTGGTCAATTGATCATATCAAGGGGAGTATGCATCGGTCTCGCTTCAAACAATATGGCTGAGTATACTGCCGTCATTATTTTTATATCTGAGGCAATTTCTCACGAAATCGACTCGTTGGTAGTTTATCTTGATTCACAATTGATAGTGTCACAATTAAATAACATTTATCGGGTAAGGGATCCATGTTTATATCGCCAATATTTAAGGTGAAGGTTGTTGCAAAAGATCATTTACTATATTAATATTTGCATATTCAAAATCCATAATTGGTTAGCTGATTCATCGTAATCAAGCTTAGACCGGCACATCAAACATTCATCACAATAAATTAAGCATCAAAAAGTCAAACTGTATATATATATCATAAAGCGTCTCGAGTGTACATAAGTCTGCTAAAAAAATATACAAAATTGGGACTCAAATGCCCATAATCATGTCCACTATGTCTAATTCCCCGGCTCAAGATGAGCGGCTAAGTAGGCAACTATTGCATTGGCTACATGCCTAAAAGTGCGGACCCAGTCACGTGGCATGCCAACCACATGACACTGCATCTCTTTAGGAAGGTCCTCTACCGCTGCCATCGATACTCGGTGGGTCAGCCTCACCAAATGCCGCTGAACTATGTGTAGTCATTCCGTGGTTGCAGCCGCCTCTTCGGCCCCTTGGCCACAACACTTGTGTCGTGGGAACTCATATAGTCGTACAAGACCAATATCTGGAACATGATCATTATATTAGTCATTTGAATCCTATCAAAAATATTTTCAAAATTCATTATTATATTTGAAAAATAAAAAAAAATCATAAAATGAAAAATCACTTACCAATGTCGCCCCAAGCTGTGGTCGGTGGTAATGCTAGATCAGGATCTCCTCGGAAATCCAACTCGGCATAGGGGTAGTCATCAATGGTGATGATCTGTTGATCCCACCAGGAAAATAAGTCGTTGTCGAAAGCAGTTCGTGGGACCTCCCCACCTCCCAGACGTTTCATCAGGTCATCCCACCTGCCCATTCGAGGATCTCGCGGGGCACTGATTGAAACTGGTACTTTGGGACGAAGTGCAGGGACTCTCTCGAAGAAGAAAGAGCACAAAATAGTCCCATAACAGAAGTTTTTGGTCTGTCCTCTCTTGATATAAGTGAGTTGGCTTTTCATGCTAGCGAGAAGACGAGTACACCAATCGAACACTGTGGTGAGACAGTGAACCGCCACGCTCATGTTGAGCCGTGATGCCTGATGCAGAGAAGTGGATCCGTTCACTCGAGCTATGATGAATAGAATTATCCTCAGCGGTAGACTCGCCACATGTGTGATGGAAATCTGACATCTGAATTTCTTCGGATGTCCCGGGAAATATATCTATATGTAGTCCTCTATGGAGAGACTGCTCCGTGTTCTCCCCCGGGAGTGTACTACCTCTTCCCTTCGGGAAAGGCCTGTAATGAAATAGATATCTTCCACTTCTATCCTGAGTGGAATCTAGTCGATAATAAAAGCATCCTCCTCGATGTTCCAGTAATCAAGAAGCATCTTGAGCAGACGCGTGTTTGCTTTCATATTTGGTAATTTGAAGAACTTAAGCAAACCGCATCCCCGTAATGCATCTAGAGCCTCAGGACTGTTCATAACTTCTTCATCTACTGCGGTATGCTCTCTTTCTCGCTAGATGATGGTCATCCTGAAGGAAAAATCAATTTGAACCATTAGTTTTTATGTTTGAAATGTCCGCGGCGTATACCTGGGTCCCCTTTACACACAGTCGCATGTAGGGCCCGCGTGTACGCGGGTTGCATATTACCAACCCGCATATACGCCGTGGAGAAAATTCTTGCAAAAACCTCAATGATGAAACATTAATTAAAACTTCTAAAACTAATCATAATCAATTACAAGTTAAGAATGAGGGTTACCTAGAGATTTTGGAGGAATTTGAACAGTTGAATTTGGCGTATGGGAAGTTAGCTCCTTTTGCTCCAATTCTTTGCTCTCAAACTCAAATGGTGAAAATGGTGAGTCCAAAATCCTTTTTATAAGCTTTGAAAATGTCAATTTTTTTCAAAAATTGATTTTGTTCGGTCTCATTTAACTTTTAACTTGGGAGCTAGGAATGTCGAGAATGGTTTGATTTTCAGGACATTTTGGACGTTTTCGACAGTTTCCTCACGGTTCCATGGTTGCTGACCCGTCATGGCAGGTATCGTTTTCTCACTGGCATATAGGTTAGTGAAGCCATTTTTTCCGTTGCATCATGCATACTAGCCTCCATCTATTGACACACTTGCCATAAGGTTGATCCCATCGTGTTATGGTTCGCAAACCATCTTCACTCGCCGATTCTTTAAATCATGACATGATGGTAGAGCCATCCTTTACATGGGCATCCTAGTTAGCACCTTCACTGCATTGTGCCCATGCTCTCTGATTTGAGTAGGTCGGAGTCCTCTGTAGTCTCGCATGACTATACATGAAGACTCATTCCTCTTTGCTTCTTTTTCGTTCTGGCCTTATACCTAGAGGCTCCCTTTGTGTTGAGTTTTACCACTCATTGCATTTTGACAACTGCACCTTTGGCCTTAAGCCGCTTCACTGGACTCGTGTTAAGCCAACTTTTGACCATGATGACTGCAAAATCAAACTTGCATACCTTTGACCTCTGCAGCTTGACACACCTTGACTCATGGAAGGAACACACCTTTGAGTGTCTCTGGCTAGTTTTCGCCTCCCTGCATTGAGCATAGGAATGTTCCAATCCCAGGAACTAGATCATCTTCTTCGTTGACACTCGTTCTTTCCACTGTACTATAGCATTCTTTTATTCTTTTTCCAGCTTTAAAGAAAAATACCAAAAAATTATATATTCCAAGAAAAGAGCAGGAACGAGATAGTATTTCCATTTATTGTTGGCAGCTAGAGTTAGTCGTGTCACCCTTGAACAAAGCACTCGAAACAAAGTCTCCTCTTCTTGGGTGGGATTTAGTTTGACTTAGGTATGCCTTAACCTTGTTATTGAGTCAGTTCTCCCCCGATTGGTTATCTCTTCCAATCATATGGAGGGTTCATTTGTGCCTCCTGCACAATGAGCTTATACAGAGTCATCATATGCTGCCACATAGTCATATTGAGTCGTGCTTTTGTTCAAGGGAAGTTAGCTTGAGTCGGCCTCTCTGCGGTGTCTCTTGACTTATTTTTCAGTTGGCCATCCCTGGTTGTCAGTACTATGTCTATCATCACATCAGTTCTATTGGTCCTTTACTCATGCCGGTTTGAGAAGTTCTCCATTGACTTCTCGTTGGCGGGTCTTGTTCTTATCGACGACGACATCTTGCTTTGAGGACATGCCTAGAGCTGCACCCTAGCCCTATTTTCATTATTGATAGGTTACCTTGTGCTCAGCATCGATCAGTATCATGGGTTTTTGACTGAGTGGTTTCCCTTGTGTTTGACATCAACTTACATTATCACACATTGGGATTCGTGCAGTACCTTGGTTTCCATTTGACCCTATTGGTGGATACCTTGCCTCTATGTCAGCTTTCATTATTGGTTGGTTCAGAGGGTTTCTGCCATGCGCTAGCCACATCTTGTGTACACCAGAAACGTACTTCGGTTGGGTTACTACATCTTTTTCGTTCGATTCCTTCCACATTATTGGCCTACGGGTTACACTCGCGCTAGATTGATGGAGGATGCCTTAATGCCTTCCTTCTAGCGGATCTTTCCCTATCGAATTTGACTCATTACTCCGGGGCAAAGATCTAGAGTTCATTTGGCAGTAGCTTGGGGTTTGCAGTCATTAGTGGCAGATCCTTCGCTATCGATAGTGGGAAACCATCATTGTTTCCTGATCGATAGATTCTTACAAGTGTTCGACTTCAGCTCCTTTATTCACACTTGTTGGATTGTACTGGGTACCTTGACGCTCATTATCATTATCGGTGAGTAGTCTCGCGTTTGTTAACGGTATACATCAATGACCGGTAATCAAACGATTTCTCACATGGTCGACTTCAGATCATTTATTCCCATGCTGTAGAAATGTACCACGGTGGTCGGTGAAGACCTCAGGTTGTATCAACATTCGTTGGTTCACTTGACAGCTGCTCCTGTTGCTGCTAGTAGATACCACTTCCCTTATATGTTGCAGTCATTCATAGCGACATTTGATATGCTGGCACCTGAGTTTGTAGTGTAGTGCCATCTTATTCCATCATGTTCATTTGGTACTTTTTGGGATCAGCCTTTGATATCAGTGATCCGCTTCATATTTTAGCATCACTGACATTCTTATATGTGACTTTCGGACATGTACGTGTTCATGATCAAATGATCTATTATGTATTTTCCAGTCATTTATGCTTGTATACTTGGTGGATCCGCTTGTACTTGATATGCAGACATGCTGTATTTTCTAAGAGCATGGGTATGCCCGACTCAGATAGTGTTTCTATTTGATCTCCTTTTGTGGCTTGGCAGGCTGAATTCTGGTGCAGTCCTTCTCAATCTTCAACAGATTTCCTTTCCATGAACTTGCTTAATACATTTTGGCCATCATGTACCCCTTCTAACCTCATATATTAGGGGGCATCTGTTATAGCTCCAAATCTCACTCTTGAGGTTTGTGAAGCTGCACTCATGGCCTAAGGCAACCCCTCCTTCCAGACCTGGTCCCAAATA
>APFE030394968.1:0-20650 GCA_000404065.3 Pinus taeda
GAAGTCATCCTATAAAAACCACTTGTATCAGATCTGTAATGGCTTTATGGTTCCCATTTATTATTCCATTTTTGATAAGCCCATTTCAAAGATTTCCTACCAAGCCTCCTTTGATTTGCCGGCAGTGGCTAGTTGGTTTGGAGAAGAGCATTTTACCTATATCAGAGTTTACGGCAGCCAAGCCAATCCACATGTTCTCCCTTTATATGTTCCAGATAAATTGCTAGCAAGAGAAATTGCATATCAGATTACAGCTGAGAGTACTACACAGACTTTCAAAAAGGAAAAGAAAAAAGGATAGCCCACTTTTCCCTTAAGGTGTGGTGTCTTTACCCTGCATGATCTCAAACATGCGGAGAAGGAGGCCACAAAGATTCAATCTTTAGCTCTGGCTACAATCCCAAAAAGGGCATTTGATCCAAAGCTAGTTGCCCATGCTGCATTAGAACATGCCAAATTAACAACGTTTAAACATCAAGAAGATATGTTCGATGATCTGTTCACTTCAATTGAAACAATTGGTCAAGCTAAAGAACTCGCTAAGATGAAATACAATGATGAAGGGTTAACTGAGTTTGATAAACTTAGAGAGCAGAGGTTGCAAACTCTGCCTCTAGATTTATTAGTGACAACCCCAGCGGCATCATCAAGCGAGCCTGGTCAGCAACAGACAAAGGAACCTCCGGCTATAACAAAAGATCATAATAAGGAGCAGGAGGAACAACAGAGGAAAGAACAAGAGGAAAAGCAGAAGAAGGAATAGGAAGAACGACTAAAGAAAGAGCATGAGGATAAACAGCGAAGGGAACAGGTAGAGCAGCAGAAGAAAAACAGGAAAAAGTACAGAAGGAGCCTCCAACTGAGAAAATGCAACAGACCACCACTGACGCCAATGTAGATACTACTACAGACCCCAAATTGCTCCAGGAATGGCAGCAGTTTGATTCTATCATCAGTGGAGGAAAAGGCTCAAAAAGTATAGACACTCTTAAGACCAGCGATATGCAAGATGATACTTCATCTCAGGTTCTAAGTGGAACCAGCGGCCCACCTAAGTCTAAGGACATTGAGATAATTCCAAAAGATCCCACCGATCAAATCATTCTACAGGTAGAAGATATTCCTCCATTGGATGTTTTCTACAGCCCGAGGCATAGAGTAGTTGTAAAGCGATCAAGGAAAAGACGAAGGATTGATCAACCTTCTATCTTTCCAGAGCAAACGGTCACGGGTAATGTAGTATGGAAGGAGAAATTGGACCCCTCCGATGATCTAACTAAATTGTCACAATATGCTGGAGCCTATTCGGCAGCAACAATTGACAAAGCATCAGAGGTAAGCCTTTTACTAAAGAATAAGGACCAAGAAATCTCCACATTACAGACGGAATTGGCAGAAACAAAGCAGAGGGCAGCGCAAGCAGAGGAGCAGTTGTTGGCACAACAACAAATGAGTAAACAATTAGCCCAGCAATTGGAAGCAGAGAAGCAAAGGATCGACCAAAATGCGATCCAGAAACAGAATGAATTAACGGAGGCATTAGAAAAGTTGAAAACAGCGAACGAGCAAATGGTGAAAGCCAAAGATGAGCAAATCGCTCAAATGACATCGCAGCTAGAAAAGATAAAAGGCGCGTCGCAAGTGACAGAGTTCAGAAAAGAAGCATCGTTGATAAACAATGCGCTAATATCTCAGGTTAAACTCTTGTGTCAACAGATCGCTCAAGCTGAGCCACTATGCGAATTAACCACATCTATAAATGAACAAGTAGAGAAAGCTAGGGAAGATTTAAATCAAGCCAATGAGGCCATTACCGAACATCTTGAATGGCAAGATTCGAATCAGGGAAAAACAAAAAATTTGCCCAGGATACTTGAAACACATAAAGATATACTTTTCACAGAATGGCACACTCAGGTGTTGAAAGCAGAGAGAGCAGCTTCAAGATGTAGATCAACTTCTAGCAATCTAGTTGATTTAGTCAACAACACTCTCTACTTGGCGAATATGATTTCCCAATGTACACCAGGAAAGATGACAACAACAAATGCATTGGAGAAATCATGTTACCCTGAGTTAGAAGAAAAGGGAAGATTAATCGCCGGGGTTAATAGTTTAAACTTGGAATCATATTGGCTTTTCCTAATTAAGCCACATACACAAAGAGCCGCCCTGAAGTGTTTGACAGATGCAATCGAGTGTATGATCCCCGATATTCAAGATGCCACCTATGTTGCCCAGCTCAGTTCGCGCCTCAACAAACCTCAGGAAGTTGAGCCAATGCTTGCAATTAATCAGCTCAGATTCAAAGGAAAGCAGCCGACTCAATGAATCACCCTCCAGCTCGCCAGATTGCTAGCCAAAATAGGAACATAAGTTATTGATATCAGTTTGGTAGCATTTCTTTTTAGTAGATATTTAAATTAGTATTGTATTTATAGACCCTTTCATGTTTTTAGAAAGGGTCGTAAAATTTTGTAAGAGACTTAATAGACTGGAGTTTGCACTACTGTGCTTCAGCCCATATTCTTTTATGAAACTCGACCAGTTGTTCTTACTTTAATGAGGAAGTTTCTTTATACAATTGTGCACTATTGTCGTTGATTGAAGAATTTTTTTGCGTTAAAGGAAGAACTGCACATAGCGATTGATATTTGGGAGTGTCACGCAGCTCATATGGTATTTCTATCTATGTCTGAATTCATTCTATTTATATGAATTGTTATGTAATTATTCTTGCTATCGTTGATTATATGCATGCGCTATAACAGCAAATCTTATTCATTCCACTATTGGATGTTTAGTGATGTGCCTTTGCTTTTAATCATGTGTATGATAATGATATAAATGTATAAAGTGTGGTAATTTCGCTTTAATCGCTCTGCTTAACTATTTAAGCACAGCAATCTTAAATGATTTAATATCTATGTTGTGAAGATACAGTCATCTATATGCTTGTCTTTTAGACATAGAGCATCAAACGCTACACTATAAGAGCTCAATAGATTCCCGGGATAGTTTCATCTATTTATATTTCGGTCAATAGTTTAGCCTTTCGCTCACCGCTAGTGTTGTCTATAAATCATTCACCCATCCCATTTATCTATTTCTGGGAAACTGGTCCCATTATCCTCAGTCGGAGCCACTACCCCAAACGGAAAAGGAGTTGCACTAAGGTCCGGACCGGGTGGTTTCCCCAATGTTGTTGCAGTGATTTTCGAGGCATCAACAAGTTCCAAGTGCCAAAATAATCAACATCGCGTAGCCCCGCCCTACACTGCTCTGCACCCAAGTAGCCTAGATCTGCAGCTCGCGCAAACCCGTTTGAAAGGCGACCAAGGCATGTTTTTGTTGCTTCTCAAACTTCTGTAGCAGTTCCACTGTCGCATCCCACACTGTATCATCGATATCATTCAAATCATCCTCTGTCAAGGTGATTGGGTCAAGGGATGATTTGCTGGCCTTAGACTTCTTCCACAGCCCTACTTTCTCCTACTCCCTTATGCGCTTAACCCTAAATGGAGTAGTCTTCGAGTCTGCTCCTCCCTACTCTGAGCACTGCTCCTTCTCATCTATCTATGGAGAAGGTAACTTCTGACTCCTATAAAAGTCACTGTCATCCTTTTCCACCTCCCCTTTTTCCTTCTTTTTGGCCACGTGTTATGCTTTGGCTTTGTGCTCAGCTTCCTTCCTCCCTCTTTTGGCCAACTACTCCATCTTTAATCAGGCCTCTTCCTTCTTCTGTTTTACGGAAGATTTACTAGACCCAGCTATTAAGTCTGAGTCCGTGTTCCATTCTTCCAACCAACTTTCCAGAACCATGACGATTGCATCATCCGTCGTCAGGTATGGAAGATCATACCATTTTTGTGTGGGGTCCTTCCATGCTCTAATGGAGACCCAGTGGAAGTTCACCTTGAACTCCACATATTCAGACAACTTCTTAAAGACAATCAGTGAGAGACACGACTTGTGGTTGATTGCAGCATGGATGCTTGATTCTATGAGAATACAGAATATCCTGTTGTCCTTGACCCTTTGCAGTCCATTGTGGCCCAGAGCGAAGTGAACTTCGTTGCTTCTAGCAGCTCTGGTGCAATTGTAGTTAATTAATGGTCCTCCGATAAGTCCCACGCAACCAATACAATCGATAGCAGCAACCATGCATAGTGGAAGGTCTTTCTTTGGTCTTCTACTTCTCTGCAGTTCACAAGGAACTCACTGTAGAGATAGCACACCCAGTTAAATTATACACCCTCTGCGCACTGGGCTACTAAAAATACAACTGGTGTCAGCACTTCATCTGTGCGACACTTCCTCATGATTTTCCCCGCCAAGATCTGGGCAGCTACTTTAACCGTAGGGTCGGTTATGCTGGAGATGGATTAGTCGCACGGCTTCTTAGCAAGCTTGAACTTGTCCTTCATTCCTTCTACGAGGTCACGCTCACCCATATTTCCGCCAAATTCCATGGCCAGATTCAAGCCTAAATGTGGGAGAAAATTGATCATGTGGATTAGCATGTTAGCGATTAGTCTTTGATCGCCTAACCACAGGCACCCATTGTGCACCAAGAATAACAGTTTCTTTATCACTATCAAATTTATGGGTGTGTAGTTGTAATGCGGCACCCATAGCAGGTTCAACAGTCCTCCCTTGTCCACCCCTTTTATCCACTATCTAAGCTCCAATGCATTCACACCAGAGTCTTTATAGAAGACGCAATGCATGAATGTATCAGGTGCCAAGTGGGGAAAGCACTCTGTATCTACCAAATCCCAATCCTCCAACTTCAAATGGGGCACGTGTGCCAGGCGCGGACCTTTAAATGTGATTTGGGCTAGCAGCAACGGTGTGAAAAGTGTGATTTTGTTCTCATCAATGTCCTTTGGTACCTTCACCTTGCCTCGGTGAGGAGGGACATATGTTGGTAGCTTGGAGATAAGGTATTCCCCTCAACGTCAATGTCTTATGCTCCCATGTCTACGTCTTCCACACCCACACCGATGTCTTCTATGTACTCATCAGGTTCCAGGTCTACTACCTTGCCCTTCTCCTATGCTGTGGATTTTGGTTTCTGCAAGTGTTTTCTAGACGACGCACACACCGACTGTGCCACTTTCTGCTTATCCTTCTTTTGTTTTAGACCCTCTCTGGTTGGCATAGGCCTCAGCCTGGGCGACCTTGGTGATTTGGCTACTTCTGCAGGCACCTCTACACTCGCTACCTCCGGGGCAGCTACCTCATCTTCCATTGCTTCTCCAACACTTGCAGTCTCCATGGGTGCCGACATAATGCCAGTTAAGAGCTCCTGAGCTTCCATTGGCAATTTCTCAAGCACTAAAATTGCTACCAAAGCCTCAAAATAATCAAGGTTCGTGCGTGGCTGATAGCTCAACACCTCAATTCTCAAAATTCCAAGTTCTTTTCATTGGTCGACCATCTATAATTTATAGGCAATTTCAAATTTGAATCTGACCGTTTCCCCAAAATATGTTCATAAATGCTAGAGTGGCAGCACATTTTCAAAGATCTTGCTCTTAAATTCTGACTTAATTACCCCCCCCCCCCCTGCTCTATTTAGGCATTTTCCCATTGTCAATTCATGAACAGTGACCATAACAGTCACTTTCTGGCTATTGTGCACGGTCTCTCCTTCAATAGCATAGCTTCCCTTGCACTTCTGCTTCACAGTGATCATGCTCCATTCCACGCAATACCCCAACCACGCAGCTCTACAACCCGGGCAGTGTATTTTATAGTCCCGCACCTCCTTTCAGCTGCCTGGAGTGCTAATATTGTGCTTCCTCCATATAGTCATCTCGTCGGATCCCCGTTGTATGGCTTCAATTGTCTACCATTCACTTTCCCTGGGAATGGATCTCCATTCAACTTCACCAACTTAACTACTCCACCATCAGTAACCTCCTTGATGACATAGGGCCCAAGCCAATGCGTCCGAAAGTTTCCTGGAAATTGATCAAACTTGTTGTCATATAATAATACTAATCATTTACCTTGAAGGTGCATAGTTTGATGTGCCAATCGTGCCATGCCTTTTTGCGCTCCTTTTGAACTTGGTGATGGAATACAGCCATAAACCTATCCGCTTCCATTTCTGTCAGCTACTCAAGCCTTTCTTTCATGGCTTTGTGATCCACCATTCTTGTGAATGTCACTATGCGCAGACTAGGTACAATGTATTCCATTGGCACCACAGCTTCAACGCCACAAACCAGCATAAAAGGCGTTTGTCGAGTAAGGTTTTTACAAGTTGTTCTGTAAGCCCATGGCACCGTGGGTATGTGCACATCCCAGTCATTTCTTTGTGTATTGCAAACCTTTTTCAATGTGCTATTTAGTATCTTATTAAACGTTTCTATCGTTCCATTGGCCTGTGGGTGATATGGCATACTCTTCTAATCGTACACATGAAATTCCTTATCAACGCACTGATCGCTTCATTAAGAAAATGCATACTGCAATCAATAATTAAAATTTTCGGACAGCCAAACCTCATTAGTACGTACTCAAAGATGAATTTTTCTATTTTTGTGCTTGTACAATCCTTCACCGGCTGCACCTCCGCCCATCTGGTTAAATACTCAATCGCTGTGATGATGTATCGCGCACCCGTCTTCTTTCCTAGAGGCTGAATTTGTCCCACAAAGTCAATCACCCACTTTTAAAATGGTTGTAACAATATCTGTAGATTTATAGGTAGCTCATCCCTCAAAGATGGTCTTCCAGTCCTTTGGCATGCAGCACAAACTCTACAATACGCTTTGGAATCCTTATGCAGTGTTGACCACCACAACCTAGCACATAAAATCTTCTATGCTGTTGCTTTTCCCGTATAGTGTCCTCCCGCGACTCCTCCATGAGCCTTACCGAGGATGTTGTCTTGTTCAAATTCTCGCACATAACGTCATAGTATTTCATCCGATCCCATTTTACACAAGTTCCCTGCAATGACAAAAAGGTTTGTCGCGCACACCACCAACTCCTTATTTTGTTGGCTAGTATACCCTTCTGGAGTTGTTACCATCATTAGGAAGTGTATAATATCTTCAAAGTGAATGTTCATGACATGCACCGCAAAGCACTGCACGTCAAGTAGTCCTTCCTCCAAATTAGTAGGCTCCTCTCCTGTTTCAATGTGCGACAGATGATCCAATCCGACATTCAATCGTCCTGGTTTCACAATAACATCAAAATCATATTCTTGAAACAGCAATAGCCATTTGCATGTTTTCCCCCCCAACACAAGCTTGTTCACCACGTACTTTAATGCAGAATGGTTTGTATACATCTTAAAATGACCGCCTAGCAAGTAGTGCCTGAACTTCTGGAGCGCGTATACCATAGCCAGACCCTTGCACTTTGTCGTTGAATAATTCTTCTCAGCTTTAGATAGTTTCCTACTTACGAATGTTATAATATGATCCAATTCTCCCTCACCGGCCTGTGTTATTACTACTCCCAGCGCAATACATGACGCATCCGCATGCACATGAAATTCCTTCTTCCAATCCGAGAAGACTAGGATTGGCGTGGTGACCATTTTTATTTTAGTATGTCCAAGCTCTTCTAACATTCTTCATTCCAGTGGAATGTAGCATCTTTTTTTAACAGTTTTTCCATCGGCGTGATGATCTGGACATAGCTTTTCATCAACTTTCTATAGTACCCTATATTCCCCAACGTTGCACATAGCTATTTCACACTTCTTGTGCCTCCAAATTGATTATAACCGCGATCTTCGCAGCGTCTACCATCAACCCTTGTCTGCATACCACATGACCAGCAAGATCCCAAAAGGGTCACAAAAAAAACATTTCTTCAGATTGAGTTTGATTTGGTACCTCCAGCATGTATCTAGCATCAAGCGCAAACTTGCTACGTGGCATTTTACCAGCCCAAACACTGTCCAATCATCAAAGTATACCTCCAGAAACTTGTAAATGAAATATTTGAGCGTTGTGATGACTACGCGTGAGAAGATTGTTGGCACGTTCTTCAACCCAAAAGGCATCATAGTATACTAGAAGCATCCCCATTCAGTTGCGAAGGTTGTCTTACTCTTATCCACCGGTGCGATCTTGATCTAATGGTACCCTGAGAACCCATCAGTAAATGAATATGCTTCTTAGCTGCCAACATTATCCAACATCTCATTGGTGAAAGAAGTTGGGATGGGATCATGCACACAAATGTCATTCAACTTCCTGAGATCTATGCATATTCATATGTCATCCTTCTATTTCTTGTCCTGAACTACCATTGGGCTTACCTAATCAAACTCTTTTACTGGTCCAATGATGCCTGCTGCAAGCATTTTATCCAACTCCAAGCGGACCTTTCATTGTATTTCAAGTTGAGGCGGTAAGGCCTTTGCTTAACTGGCTTTGTGTCCGGTTTTAGAGTGATCTTCATGACACCCAAGGCCCCTATTATCCCTTTCAGATCTAAAAACTTTATAGGGAACAAATCCTGATATTCGCATAGCAATTCGGCGACCTTATCTACTGTCCCATCATCCCAGTAGTCCACGATCTTTGCAAACTTCGACTTTGCCTCAATGCCGATGTTCACCTATCTATTTTTGAGTAGCTCGGCGATGTCTGGATTCTCTAGTTGTGGTCCTTCAACTTCACAGTGACCTTTAGTCTCTGGAATATTAATCTTCCTCGGGTCTTCGTCTTCTTCTTCCGCTGTCACATTGTAGCACTCCAGCATGTGGCTCAGTTGGGTAGTCCAATCAAGTTGAATCAAATCTAGAGGATCTTTCGGTATCCTAAGGATCACTACCTTGACCTCCTACAATGCTTCATCAATACATTCAAACCCATCCTCAAAGTTGAACATCATAAAAAATCCTTGGCGCAAAACATCCCATTCTTCAGTGCCATGGCGGAGCTCTACCTCCAAGTACTAATTCTTGTTATCACATCCAAGCTATGACAAATCAGATGTACCCACTCTAGATGAGGCTCTGCTCCATAAACTTTAGTCCATTTGGCTAAATGGTTGCGTGGGTCATTCCACCCATCATATTTTTCTATTAGCCGCACTTGTGGGTGATCAAACCGTACTCTCACCATTTTTTTGTACATGCGCCAATCATCAAAACTCTACTTGTGCATGCCCCACCATCTCGTAGGCGTAGTGACCAGTTGATGCAGGAGCATCCAGCACCCTTAGTCAAAGGGAGGAATCCAAAGTAGGAGCGAAGAGGAAGACATGGACCAGGGAAGCAAAACAGGGGAAAAATTGTTTTAAAACATATTTAAAGATGGAAAAAGATGGAAGCGATAAGTCTCAAGGAGACTTACTATTGTAATATGCCATACATGCATTATGGAGGGATTTTGTTGGAGAAAATCATGGAGGGGATGTGATCAGATCCTTCATGGTGATCCCAACTAACACTTCTTATATATATGAACCTACGCATTCGGAAGAGACATAGAGAGCATAGAATAGAACTCATGTAATAGAGAGTGATAAAAAATGTAGCCAGAGGAGAACCTGTTCTAAGGCTGCAATGCCTTAGCTGTAACTGTGTTAATATAATATATATGTGTTTTATGGTTACAGTGTGTCTATGTATTATGCGCCTATGTGTATTAAGTCCTTTCTGTTCTGTTATATATTTTTGATGAATAAAACCAGTGTTGCATGCATGATCATATAACTGGCCCATGGAGGCCCTGAAGGCTTGTTTTCTCTATACATGGTGGGTTTTGGCATTTGCTCTCTGTTTCCATAATTAACAGTAGGAATTCCGTGGTTAAGGCGAATCTGGTGTAGTTTGGGTCCACAAGTGGAAAACCAAATTACACAAAGAAACTGCATGGAAACACAGCCGGATTGGAGGATCGAGACTTGAAAGTTTATTAATAATGGCTTATACCCTTATCAGGTCTGGAGAACCAGTCGGATCGGCGGATTAAAGTATTCAAGGACTAGTATAAAGGAACGTCGATAGAGATTAAGCGCTAATCGGCAATTGGAGGTATCGGGATATTGGAATCGACGTTCGGAGAAGGCAGAGGTCACAGCAGAAGCGCGATGTAAATATTGCCGATATGTGATGATCGGCGATCGGAGGTGTTGGTAGGCGGAGAGTCCAGTGATAAGAGTGAACCGGCGATAATTATAGAAAGGATTCTAGTCCTTTTCAGATCTGGTTATATGTGCTGGAGCGGGTTTTTCCCGTTATCCCTATATAATTCAATTAATGTGTGGCCGAGGGGTTTAAGGCTTGAATGCCTATGTGTATTGCCTCCGATGGGGAAAAAGCTCCCGATAGTTATATTGGCTCTGATAAAGTGGTGGCTTCGATTCTTATGTGGTCCACGATTTAAAGGTTTAAAGCCTAAAGAGACGCTTTCGATAAGGCTTGTGGGCCATAACCCACAGGCCTCATGATCAATTTGTTAAGGAAAGGGAATTTGGTTAACTCCAAAATTCTCATTTCCATGACTACTCCAAGGCCTAGAAGTGATGCTTCTCTGGCACTTCCCTCTCGAATGCATCCAAGAAGTTATCAGCAATAGTTAAACCATTATAGTAAGGCAGATTTATTACCTCTGACGACACACATCGCAACGACTTGGTCATAATGTTACAGCGCATCGTAGATACTTCATGAAGTCGATTTTGCTAATGCTCCAACTCTTTGTCTGAATCTGATGTGTAGGAACTTTTGCGGTCGCATGCAATACATCCATCTACTATCTGATTCACCCAATCCTAATCTCACACTGTTATCTTGTAAATCTAGTCCAAATTGTCATCACTTTCATAATTGCGGCCCAGTTTAGTGTAGCGCGGTCCTTCTACAGGGTCCAGGGGCACCACTACGTAGAGCGATTTCTTCTCAAATATCATCTTCCACTTCTCCAAATTGATTATCCAATTCATGTTAGTGGCCCAATCAATCGCAAGGAGCGCGGGGTAGGGATTGTTGTCATCCACAATCTCTATTACTTCAAAATCAGCTAGTGTGCTCGCGCCCTCAATATCAACCATTACTCCCTGCAACCTTCCCATGGGGATGATTTTCTTCTGATTCACCATCCTTAATAGAATCGGAGACCACTGTAGTGCAGGTCTCCCCATTCTCTCCTATGTCTGCTTTGGAAAAACATTCGCGTCAGACCCCAAATCTAGAATAACATGATCCATCTCATATTCCCCTATCTGCGTAGTGAGCCTCATCTCACGCCCCATTCTCGCATCATGCCTGAAAATATTCTTGACTATGCATGGTCCGTCAGTAGAGTTTTCCTTCCCAACTCACCTATTGATCAACTCCTGCAGTCCCTTCACAACCTTGCTATCATGCAGCAGCTTCATACAGGTTTCTAAGAAAGTAGGAATCATGGACGGGTCCATTTCCTTAGCCGACTTCTCCTGACTTCCTGAGGTAGAGACATTAGCAAAGATTGTCTTTGCTTCCATAAATGTTTCTCTTGCGTGTTCTAGATCAAAGTTGGTCTCTTTTTCTGGCGCTTTGCTGAACCACTCACCTTCTTCAGGTTGCTTCCCCGAATTTTCACCAGTTGTCGCTCCACTCTACAGCATAATATTTACCTTAGGATCTTCCTCGCGAGGCTCAGCCCTGATCATCTGCAGGTTCTCAGTCGGTTGCTACCCTTTTTCTTGTATCTTAGCTAACAATATAGGGCAATCCTCCATCACGTGGTCAAACTGAGTACAATAGTAGCATGACAGACACGTCGGATTTGGGCAGCCTCGTGTGTAGTCTCCTGGCCCCCCATGGTTGTAACAAATGACTTGCTCTCGACCTCTACAAGGTCCTCCTCCACCTCGGCCCCAATAGTTCCCCTGATACTCACCTCGCACCCCTCTAGTGCCTTGGCCTGTAGGCCGAGTTTCTGCCTGCACCCTATATGCAGGCGTTCTATCCATCATTAATTCGTAACTACATAAATTGTGCTCATCATGACCCACTGATTGACAAAAGTTGCAGAAGAGCTGTTACGGTTGCTATACAAATTTCTGTAGAAAATGGCAATTGTTTGTCGCATGTTTTCCAGCTACTTGATAGATAGCACATCATAGCATGGGCCCTGTACTTGGCCCTACTGGAGCTTCAGGCCTCAGGGGCATTGGCCCCCCTACTGCAACATAATTTGCAAAAACCAGACAATGATCTTTGTCATGCCCCTGGCTTTTGCACTTCAGGTACCAGACTTCTTTGCGCACCTCGGGCTGAGTTGTTCTATCTTTCTTCAGACTCTGCATCTCTAGGAAAAGGTTATGCAACTGCACATGAATCTACTAAACCCCCATATTAGAATCTTGCATCGATGTCTCATGTGATCTCATCGCAATTTCTAGAGCTTCCGCCTGGGTCCCAATCTTTTTTTGTGACTGCACAACCCTTAGATGAGGTAGGAGCGAAGCCACAAACCATTTGCAGTGTTTCCCATGAGTCAGACTAATGTTAACTTCACGGATCGTACACTTAAATCTCTGATCCAAATCCCATGGTGTCTCACCAGGTTTCATCATCATCTCTTTGAATCCCAAAATTGATTGCACTTCAGACTTAGGTCTACTGAATTCCTTATTCAACACAGTATAGATATTTGCTAACGCAGATGTTGGGTTATCAGTGCAGTACTTAATGTACCACATTAGCGCACAATCTTGCAAAGCACTAACCAATGTTGCTTTGTTCATTTGATCATTCATGATACCCTGCGCTTCCCATACAGCGTTCACGACGAACCAAAACTGGTCAGGATCCTCATTTCCCATGCCCTTGAACACAAGTAGCTTTACTGAGTTCGCCATATTGAATGATGGCGAAGGTGGTAGTGGTGTAGGCGAAGGTGTATGCGGCAGAGGTGAAGATGAAGGTGGTGTTGGTGGGTGGGGTATTCGCGGGAAACCTTGCATAATCAACTGAATAATGCTCTATGGAGATGTTTTTGTTGCTTCCTCATCGTCACTCAGAGGAGGTTCAATTAGCTGGCTATATTCAGGGGTTGTTTTCCCATTGTTCCTGAATTTCCTTCCACTTCATGTAGCCGCGAACATCAAGCTAGCTGCATAACCCAGTTTTCACACAAGAGCATCTTACTCCAGGTATTTAACGATTTTAAATACTTACCCCGTGGCTCCTTGAAGAAGCGACAATGTGCTTCGATGTAACTAACCGAGGTATCGACCACGAACTCTGTCACAAACCCTCATATGATAAGATCGAGCCAATGATCGGTAGTGCGTGCAATCTTATCTTCAGAGGCTTTTAATCTCCGCACTAACTCCGAGGTCCAGACTATTAGATCGTCAAGCCTCCACCTTCCTTGGCCGTCTGCCAATTTTGCAATCCACTCCCAAAACTCAACTGGGAAGTAACATAAGAAGACGTCATGTATTTCTATGTACAGGTATCTATCCAACCACTATTCTTTTGTCAATCTTGGAATTATGTTCTCTTGCATCGCGGATTCGTGGATCTTTCTATCCAACTAGTCTTCGATTTCCTTCTTAGTTGGATTTCGGTGATGCAACATCGCATATCTTGTTATGCAGATCTCGATCCT
The DNA here is from genome assembly GCA_000404065.3 of Pinus taeda. Lineage (NCBI taxonomy): Eukaryota > Viridiplantae > Streptophyta > Pinopsida > Pinales > Pinaceae > Pinus > Pinus taeda. The sequence continues at coordinate 13,587 of APFE030394968.1, forward strand.
GACAACACAACCATTTGTTGGCTTGACGGGCCCTGACCCAGCTTCAACGTTAATTAGCCAAGAAAATCCCTACACTACTAGCCCTTTCGGCATCAATCCACGGAGCGTGGACTGAAGTCTCACCCGAAGCAATATGGGGGGATGCAAGAACCAAGTTTTTGCACCCTTAGATAGTTGTGATGTCGTTTTGTACCCTAACCCTTCCTTCGCACAGACTGATAAACCTTTTAGGGCTTATCAATGCACTTCTCTTATTTGGCCTTGAAACCTTCGCGAAGGTTTGCGATCGTTCTTCGTGGACCCTAAATAGGCAATTCAGATGCTTACGCGCCTCTGTAATTATTGTTACTTCTGTGTCGACCTAGATTAGCTTAAGTAGTGGTTAACTTCAACATGCATTATGATTATCTTTACGTAAGCAGATATTATTGCTTGCGTTCATATGACAAAGTAAAACACATAGATTTGCACATCAATACAGCCTTAAATCATAAACTCAACATTCATCATAACATAATCACACACATTCATAACAGAAGTAAAATAGCTCAGACACAGATATTTCCCGAATATTTCTCTTTATTGATGGTTCAGATCTCTAGTACAAACTCTAACTACTCTGTGCACACAGTTGTAGGGGTCCACGCACTCAGCTGCGGACTTCTACCCTAGGCCTCTATGCACTCAGCTGCAGAGCCTCCTTCCTATGCTAAGACTCTTCGCTCTTAGCTCTTACAAACCCATTACATCAACTAATTACCCCAAAACTTACTAAGAACTGAATTGCCTTAAACTCTTCTAAGACTCCCCTTTTATACATTCCCATGGTCTACGGAACAAGGGTGAATCTCATCAAGTCGACACAAACTATCTAAAATAAGGGTGGAAATCATTTTTAATTGTTTACTTCTTCGCGCTCCATGACCACAAAATGCAGAGACTTTACATTCTTTATACAAAACTTGGGCCTTTAGCACCAAAAATTGGGATTGTAACCCCAAAATTGACCCTAGGGGATCCGTTCCCAACACATAAAAACTAATTAAAGTATAATTTTATTAGTATTATTATTATTATTACTATAAAAAGAATTAATAATAAGTTAAACATATATACATTTAAAAAATTATGGAACAAGATTCTATTTATCCATAATTTACTATGAAGATTCAAATAAGTTTTGTTGCAATACCATGGTATTGGTTTATAGATACCACATGCCCAACAAACTATAATTTATTTTATATCACACTTTTTCATATGACAGTTTTGTAATTTCCAATTTAATGAAAAGAACAGAAAAAGACATAACTAAATTGAAGATAAATCTAAACATTTGTGTATACTATTATGAATATTTTAAAATTTTACCATTCACCTAATAATTATGATAATTAAATTAAAATTCTAAAAAAATTATATCAAAATCAACATATCTATAAACATAATTATTTTTAAAAAAATTGTATTTAAATTTATAATATCATAAACACATAATTGTATCTATAATTTTGTTATCACATATAATGCCTCTTTAAATGGAACTAACCCGCTTTCTCACTAAGATAACATCTGAAAATAACATTGGAGAAAAGGGTATATTTTTCTGTTTACATTCCTGAATCTGGGCTTGGGTTGGTCAAACTCCCCTAATGTACCTGGCCTTATGGGTGCCCAATGGTAAAATCTGCTCTATGAACTTGGTCTTATACAGGCTGGTAATTTTGAGTAGCAACAACGTTCATTCCCTTACTGAATCAAACCACGGAACCACACTTCGTGCCTTGCTTTTAGGGAGGACCTGTTATGCCTACTGGATTCATGTTGTCAGTTCGACTTACTGCTATCAACAATCTTTCCAACCTACCTTCTTTTTTTTTCTTTTCAAGAGGCCTGGGAGGAACAAGGGAGAAGGGAATCAATCCCCATTACAGTCAGATAGTTACCTAGGTAGGAGCTTCTTAGCCTATTATAATATGTCATTACTGCATCGTTATATCTCCTCGCATCTTAGAAGCTTTTTGAGATCGACCGGACCACTCCGTGTCTGGTGCCTTTTGAAAATGATGGGGTTCTTCCAATGAAGCCACCAATTTATGTTATCTCGGATCGGGCCTTTATATATGATTTTCTTTCTTATGCCTCGGACCTCAAATAAATAAGGGTGAGCCTGTTGTGTGAGGAGAGGAACAACTCTCTTTTGGGGGAGGGCCCAAAAGGAGAGGAACTTGGAAGAACCAACGGAGAGGAACGAGTAGCTTGTCCACATCAGGAAAGACCAGTTAGGGGCTTGCTTGACGCTAGGAAAGCAAGGACCCGAGGGCTTGCGCTTCCTAGTGCAAGGAATTTATTGCTTGCTTGACATTAGGAAAGCCAAGACCAGCAAGGGCTTGCTTGACGTTAGGAAAGCAAGGCCTATATTATTTAGGGGTCACTCACTATTCATTTGGTGAGGGTTTTCTATAGAACAAACAGCATCTGTGATCAGGTTTTGATATCAACCAGAACCACTTATTGGGCAACCCACCCCTCATCTTTAGGATTTGATTCTTTAGCCTCCAACTCACCTTGTCACTGAACCTTGAATTTCATATTCCATGGGAAGGGACTATTCTGAATAACCTTCTTATGGCTATCTATTATTTAGTTGGCCCCCTTCCTTTAGACGACATAGAATTACTGTTTCGACAAGATTCAGGCCAGACAGACTAGGAGGACTGTCTTAAGCTTATCCCTCCCTCTACGCAATCTGATTTGCTTCATTCTCTAGCCTTGATTACTTCCTTTCTTTTGGTTATTCGCTCAAGAAAGAAATTCATGCATCCCTGGTCACTCACTAACTAAATTGCTTCTGTTGCTTCTGGGAGGGCCTCCCTCTCCCTATTCGAACCAATCCAATGCTCCAGGGCTTGCTTCTAAGAGGACTATAAATAAAAAGACTCCATCTTCAGGTTATTTCAAAAGGTCATTTTTTAGTTATTGTTTGGGATTGTATAGTAATAAAAATAATAAGCTAATAGGATAAAACCAATCACACTAATCCCAAAGAAAGGGCTTTGTTATACCATCATATTTCTTAATCCAATTCTCATAGAGGTCAAAGGTGGAGTCATGCCCCAATGTTTATAACCCAAAGTCACAAATAGAAACTCATAAAACCATAATAACAAGCAACATAGTGATACATCACCATAGCTAGCAAATAGTTATACAACATCTAAAGACAAGGGAATGAGCACTAACTAATGGAATTATTTTTTGATAGGATATTAGATCTATCATGGTTTTCAACATTTCAATGAGGAATAATGCAGATGCTACTTAATGTGGGCATGGAGGAGGCATTGGAATGGGAACGGACTCGAGGTCAATATCCAATAAATGACGCTGGATTTCGATTTCCAACCGAAACTTATATTGACTTGGGAAAATATCCCCTGAAAAGATGGCCTCTCGGTCTGGATCTTCACCAGGAACCGGATAAACTCAAAATTGATCCTGGACTCGGAACTCTGAATCTACCTTTGTCTCTTTCTCTCCTGCCCCCATCTATACTGTTGTTTTCTTCTCTGTCACTTAGCTATCTCCCTCTTAAGGTTGAAGAAATCACTGTGCCTGCATCTTTCGCTAGTTCAAGGGGTGCCTAGCACTTCATTTCGATCTCAATCACGAACTGAATAATCTATATATATTAGCATCTGTACGTGTTTCTCCCTTATGAAGTTCCTACATTTTGAAGTGTGAGTGTTGTTCCGATATTTCATGCTCCTATCAGCACTGTTCAGTATTTTTCCGTGTTCCTATATGTATAGATGTTCCGGGATGAACTATTGTTCCTAGGAGTGATGTTCCAATATCTCAAGTTCCTATCAGTGTAGTTCTGGTATTCGCAACTGGAAGCTATGTTCCCACATTTGGATCTGTTCCTATTGGTTCTTCAACTGAATCATTCACCGGTGCTGGGTCTTTATCTGGCTCTTTATATATAGATAGGCAAAGGATTGAAGTCATAAAAAGCCCCATATTGTAAGTGGACTTAGCAGGATCACCCCTGTGTTCCTACGAAGCTCGGTAATTGAGAGCTTATTAGGGGGTTCCTGATGGTAGGCGTACCGATAGCTAGACCTACAGTGTGTAAATGTGAGGTGGTGAAAGTAATGTAGGTGGTCGCCTAAATAATGAGATGCGTATTGGTACTAGTAGTTATCGTGTTGTTGTCATAATGGTAGTCTATATTGTGCAAGTGGTAGTGTCCCACCTTGTGTGTGTAGGGGTTATGCATAGTGACAGCTATTTCCCCTCCTACCTTTGAGTCAATGTTGTTGCCTGTCAATCTTAGGTGAGTGGTGAGTGATAGAATGACAGTAGCACTGGGTCCTCGTTTAGTGTAACAATAGAGGTATTGGTAGGGTGTTATCCGAAGATTGCCTGAGCATACCTGATTGGTCCGCTCAATTAGTTCTATTGCCCTGGTTACCAATGTAACGATTAGCATCCTTCTGTTGTGTGTAACCTGAATCGAAAAGAAGCTGTTCTTTTTTCTGACCCTATTTGATTCATTCCTACTAGCTAGAGTCTAAGAGTGGGTTTCCCCTCGATGTCAGATCGTAATGAGGAGAAGGAGACCCAGGAACATAACATACGTGTGTACTAAAGGCTACTGTAATAGTAGCTGACTGGCTAGGGCATGGGTAGGGTGTCAAAGGGAGCAAGTCATTCTCCTCGATAATATATGATAGATCGGTGGCAGATTCCCCTTTTTACTTTGCATGAATTCATTATTGAGTTCCCGTTGGACTGACTCTGGAGACAGGAAAGCATGTTCCCACCTACTGCTACTGGTGAAATTCCCAACATTGTAGATGGACTTATTGGTAGGTCAAATGATTGTGGTCTTAAGCTAGGCAAGTGTGAACCGTTGTACGGGAAGAGAGAGATAGGTTATGGGCTGGCTGGATGCTTTCAACACAGAAGAAAAGAAAGGTGCGAAGCCGCTTGTCCCTCTGGGGGGCAAGGATAGCCTTCCCTCTGAAAGGTGCATGATTCTACATGTGGGATCTGTGTTTGTAGATTTCATATATGTTGTATAAGGGTTGAGTAGCATCTATTACTTTCCTTGATAGGGCGGGTAAACGAGTGAGTTGCAACTTGTGACTGAGTGCCCCTCAGCATGTCAAGAATGAATTATAAGACGCCACTGGGTATAGGCAAACCACTAGTAGATGGATTCCTCCACTCCAAAGCTGACTGATATGGATTGTTGACAATCGAATCTTACCTTAAACCTTGTGTACATGAAAGGAAGTATGGAGATAGATGGGTTGGGGCACGACAGTTCCTTCCGCATGGTAAACTGACTTCCGGGACTGTGAGGAGTTCTTTGGAGGGTTTATTTCACGTTTAGGACAATCTTCCTGGGTGGGTTTCTTTGTGAATATCCCATTATGGTAATGGGTAGGATGGATTGTGGGATGATATAAGGGCATCAGCGGCTTGTGCTAGTGGTGAAGTGATTTCGACCATACTGATTCCGCGATCTGACTAACTATAGCAGCCATTTCGTGATTGGTTGTGAAGCCCAACTGTTTGTGTAAGGCCAACCCCCTTTCTTAATCATTTCGGTGTTTGGCCTTGTTGTAATTCAATGGAGGAAGTTGTAGTACTTGTTGTTGCAAACGACTATCGTTCAGTTGTTGATCTTAGGATTGAGACGTTGCTTGGATGATTCCAATTCGTTGGTCTAATTAGATATCTATCTGAATATGGCAACAAAAATCTGAGTATTCATTATGGTAACGACATTTTATATAAGAGTGATTGAATGAGGAAATATATAGAGCGCTCACCTTCGTCAGAGGGTGAGGGATGAGAATCGGTTGGGGGGTTTCCCCCAATTGTGATTCAGAAAAGGGCTCTGCTTGACTCGTTTTTGTAGGGGTCTCTTCTATTAGACGCTGGGCACTACCAGGGCTTTCCCTGCTTGGTGACTACCAGTTCATTCAAATCCTGTTTCTTTGATGGCCAACCTTCAAAGTTTGGGTTAGGATACAGTTCCCGGATTAAGTGCTTCTCACACGGTCTTTTATTAATGAAAATGATCTGTTAGAAGTATCCCTGATCTCAGTTTTCTTTGATTGAGCACAAATTGAGAGAGAGATCAAGAGATCAACCAGGTATGGAAGACGGAGATGAGGATAGTTTTCTTACCAGATCTAGATCCATCCCAGACGATGAATCTATTTCGAGCAAGCAAGAACTTGAAGGTTAGACTATAAATCCTCCGGAATCTCGTAGAGATCAGTGAGCAAGCACCAAGTGGTACACATTTCAAAATGGGGACGAATAAAAAGGATTAGTAGTAATAGGGTAGGAGGAAGGAAATGCTAGGTCATTCTGGTACTAATCCCTCACAAGGGAATAACAACGTTCAACAACAACACCCTAATGCTTTACAACCTGTGGTGCTACAAAACCCCTTCCCTTAGCAAAGAGTAGTAACTAACCAACAGGAGGGGAGGCACGAGCCTCTCCCCTCCCAACCTTCAGACTCTTACCGACCTTCTAACCCTTCCCAACCAAGAGATCCATCCTACAAAATATCTACATGAACTTATCATACATACACCTTCAAACTCACAACTGGACTTATGGCTACACTGAGCCGAATCCAGCAGAGCACAATGACACTAAACCCTCAACTATTCCCTTGCAGATTCCGCATCCTAGTAGTCACCATACACATGTGTACCAAAGGTGCCTCTATGTCGCATTACTCATAACCCACATGCGAGGGCTCCTCATAGCTACGGTATTATTTGGTGATTAAAGATCTCGTTGTAATAGAATTAAAATCTTTCATAAAGAAATTAAAGATCTTTCTGTACCACAACGAATTAAAATGTTTCAGAAAAAAATTAAAGATCTTGTTGTAATAGAATGGCTGTGAATAATAATAATGGTCTGTATGGGTCTGTACGAGGATTAAGTGAATTATAATGATTAGAACAGAGTGTATATAATTTTAAATAAGTGTTAAAGATATAGTAGAAAATTAATAATAAATA
>APFE030394968.1:24919-56442 GCA_000404065.3 Pinus taeda
ATTAACAAATATTATTAACTCAAGAGATTAATATTATAAATCTTTTGGATTAAAAAGTTCAATAAATTAATCTTATAAACTTAAAGGTATTAATAAACTCAAGGGATTATAAACCTAATACATTAATATTATAAACCCTAAAATAGTATTATACATATTAGGGATCAATATTATAAACCTAGGGGATTATTGATATTATAAACCCAAGTGATAATAAACTCAAGGGAATAATATTAAACCCTAGTATTTATATTATAAACTCGAAAGATTATAAAACCTAGGATTAATACTATAAACCGAAGGGATTAATATTTTGAACCCTACAATTATACACATTATGATTTTAAACTCCTCAACTATGACTAACAATGGTTGCTCATAGTTGACGAAATTCTACCAGAGAGACCTTGATCATTGTTGATCATGGTTTACCACACTCAACCATGGTTGTCCAAACTCAACGACAGAGACCTTGATCATGGTTAATGAAATTCATCCATGATTAATCATGGTTGACTATAGTTGATTATGGTTGACGCTAGTTAATCATGGTTGATCATAGTTGACAATAGAGACACTGTCCATGGTTAACCATACTCAAGCATGCTTAACCATAGTTGATCATGGTTGACCATAGACACATTGGGTGGTGTTTGACCAAACTTGAAATACATTAGTAAATCTGGTTGACTAATGTTAGCCCCTTGAGATTATTTTTATACACCCAAGGGATGAATATCATAAACACAAGGGATTAATAAACCCTAGGGATGATCCAAGTGGTTATTGGTGGCCACCCGCCAATTCCACTTGGAACCCCACCATTGTTTCTTTTAGTTTTTTCAGTTTCTTTAATTGTAGCACAATTTATTATTTTTAGCAGTTTTTCGTGTCATAAACTTCCAGAGCCGTTTTGAGGCCCTAAACGACGTTTTTTTTCACAATCTACTCCCAACGATTTTTGGATAAAATCATCTTTCTTGTCGTAGTCCTTGGACAGATCTTTCCAACAGGGTATCATGCTCGTCAAATGGAGATAATATGACAAGGTCACGACCCTGGGACGTTGGTTGTCCAACTAACCCCAATGGGGCCCATAAACTCTTGGTGTTACATCTCCTCGGTTAGGGTTTTGGTTGTTTAGGGTTTGCTCTTATTGTTCACTAATAAAAAGGCCCTTGAGCCTCATTGTAAGGCATTTTAGAGGCATGTAGCCACCACATCTCTTCCTAGGGATAAGCTACCATCACCTGAGCTAGTCTATTTCCATTTCTATTACTAGACATATTTCAGTATTTTACATTAATGAAATGAAGTATTATTTCTGTTGCATCTCCGTATTTATGGTTATATCTGTAATTTGTTGTGGTTCTGTTTAAATCTGGATCAGTGGTATTAGAGTGGTCTACTCTTTCTTTGTTTTCTTTACATGTCCCCAATGAGGTCGAGATATAAGGAGTTAGGGATTGAATTGGTCGAACCTTTGCAAGACCAGCCTCGCAAATCTTGATGGCCTCCCATGGCGGATGAAAAGAAAGACAAGGGGGCAGGAGATCCTATCAAAATATTTCTCGAAAAGCCCTAGAGTGACAAAGGAATGTGATGATGGACAAATTTGCCCAGATCCTTCAATGACTACCCAAGGATGACACATCTACTTCCAACAGCTACTTTGGAAGTGCCACACCCTTTAAAGTACAAGTTAACTTTAACATTCCCACATTTGAGGGTTAGATAGAAGAAGACGATGTAGATAAATGGTTAAATCTATTAGAAGGGTATTTTTCTATTCATGATTTTTTCGGAAGGGAAATGATTACTTTCGCTCTTCTCAAAGCCGCCCCCCACGTCAAGGACTGGTGGGAAACCTACTATGAGCAGAAGGATGAAAGTATGACCTCACTGTTTTTAGTCGCACTCACTTGGAATTCATTCCAGGATGCCATTAAGGAGTAGTACTACCCTATCGAAAACTATGAGGATAAACACATAAAATGGACCATGCTGCGACAAGGAAGGGACCAAAACGTGCTGAAGTTTACCAATATTTTTCATACCCTTCGCACAAAGTTGGGTATCAAGGATACTGAGTAGCATTTGGTACTCAAATATTGTGGCTACCTACACAGGTACATCCAAGAGGAGATGGAGTTCTGGGGCATGTCCTTGCTCGGCATGGTGTATCGATATGCTGTCAAGATCAAGCAGAAGTTTAAACAGAAGAAGTGAGACTTTGGATCTGTGAATCCGAAGTAAGGGAAAGGTGCCCCCAAACCGCTGAACAAAGGATAAAGCCAAGGTGGGGTGGCCGAGGACAACCCGTCAAAGTCGCAAGCAAAGAAAAACACCGCGAAGCCAAAGAAGGACACGGGAAAGTGGTGTGAGTTCCATAAGAGCTCCACTCACAACACAAGTGAGTGTCGGGCGAAGCAGTCACTGGTGGTCGAGCTAAAGGCTTCAGAATCAGATGCATGTTCTGACTCCGAGTTAGAACCCGGCAAGGGGAATCACAAAGGGAAGAAGATTATTTGTGAGGAGCCCAATGCCACCGTTGCCACCACGAATATCCAAAAGATGGAACCTGAAGATCTAGAGGAGGAGCGCCTCTTCCACTCCCAGATGTGGGTAAAGAGTTCCTCGCTATAGTTCATTGTCAACAACATGAGCTAAAAGAACCTCATTTCAGCAGAGGTTGTGAAGCGGCTAGGCTTACCGAGCATAGCACATCCCAAAACGTACACCATCAGGTGGCTTCTCCAAGGACGGGATCTTTGCGTGAGCCAGCAGTGTCACTTTCCATACAACATCAAGCCCTTCATAGATGAGGTATTATGTGACGTTGCTCCCCTTGATGTTTGTGATGTATTATTAGGCCAACCATACTTGTGGAAGCAACATGCTTTGTATGAATCAAGGCCTCGTGCTGTTATTGTTACTTTGGGAAATAAGTTGTACAGGATAGCGGATGCAACACTACCTACCTCCATCTCTTTGGTTACTGTAAAACAATGCAGTAAGCTCATTTCCAAAACCGGGAAATTTGTTTTCTTGATGATATGCCCTCAGGGAAAGAACAAGACGATGGCCACAACCTCCAGTCAGGACCCCTCAGCACGACAACTACAGATGAACAAGGTCATCAAGGAGTACGAGGACATCTTCACCTCCCACACAGGGGTTCCTCTACACTGCCAGGTCAAGCATTCCATCAATTTGACCCCAAATGCATCGCTTCCCAATGGACCAATATATTGGTTCTCCATTCTGGAGAACGATGAAATCAAGAGGCAGATTCAGGAGCTGCTGTAGAAAAGTCACTTCCAACCAATTTCATTGCCCTATGGGAGCCCAATCGTGTTGGTACAAAAGAAGGATGGTACTTGGAGACTCGGTATTAACTATTGGGCACTGAACAAGATCACTGTCTGGAATAGGTACCCAATCCCATGGATTGATGACCTTCTGGACCAACTGAAGGGGGAAAAATATTTCAGCAAGATCAATTTGAATTCAGGATATCACCAGGTATCAATCAAGCCCTCCGATGTGTGGAAGACTCCCTTGAAAGCCAAGGAGGGCCTTTTCAAATGGTTGGTTATGCCTTTCGGGTTGACAAATTCTCCTACAACATTCATGACGTTGATGGATGACATCTTGTAGCCGTTCACCAACTCATTTGTAGTGGTATACTTGGATGAGATCGTGATCTTCAGCCAAAGTTGGGAAGAGCACCTCCACCACATACGACAGGTTCTCCAAACATTGCGGCAACATAAGTTATGTGCCAATTTGGTGAAATGCACATTTTGCATGACCCAAGTTCAGTATTTGGGATACATTATTGATGAACGAGGGGTGCATGTGGATCCAACGAAGATCCAAGTCATTCGGGATTGACCATCTCCAAATACTCTGACAGAGCTCCGCTGTTGAGAATGCAACAAGATGATGGAGCTTAGTGGAAGGAGTCGCGTTCACTAAGTGGGCCCGCAGGAAAATTATGGCGCAAAGTCTATTTTTAGACATATGGATCATGGTCTATGAGTTGCAGGATGTTGTTTATGGATGATTGGTCATGTTGGGAAAAATAGATGGACTTCTACTTCTGGTTCACAGCGGAGTGATCAAAGTCTATTTTTAGACTGCGAGGCTAAAAATAGAAACAGACAAATATTATTGGCCCTTAGTAATATTTGGACTCTAAACATTATCTTATTCTCTTGGAGCACTTCAGTTCGAGCTACGGATGTGGCACATGCAGCTTTCAGAAGGAAATACGCTTTCTTTGTGGGTCAGTTGAGCTATTGCATGGAGGACTTCAGTTAGAACTCATGCATGTGAGTTCTGTGGAGTTGGATGTGGAGTTGATGGAGTTGTGTTCAGTTGAACTAGTTGTATTCAGTCTAACTGGAGAATACACTAGTGATGAGTTGTGTGAATTGATTGTTAATTAATTCACTAATTATTAACTCATAAAGTAACTGAAGAATACATCAGTTAACTCAGTGCATGGATAGTTCAACAAAGACAGGTGTTAGAGGTAAGTGAAAGGGTGAGTTGTGACTATCAGTTGTGCATGAGATCTTGCACAAGCATGGATTGAGTATGCCCATGAGGATTACGTAGTATATGCCCAGTGAAATAGCTTGTGCTCACGTGATTTTCAGTGTGAGTAATTTTCACTTGGTATTGTGCAATAGAGGCAGGCAAAGCAACGGAGGAGATTTGAACCTGTGACTTGTTCGGATCTGAGCTAGTTTTGTGTGTAACAGGTGGAGATAGTGTTGGATACTTGAGAGGAGTATTGTACTATGTATTGTTACATGTTCTCAATCATTATAATATACAGATAGTGTGGGGTTTTCAGCTATATGCTTTCCCCGGGTTACATACTGTGTTAATGTGTGCATGCGATTGATGTTTCATTGTTTTTGATGTTGCTAAATTGATGATCAACGTAGAGGAGGTTATGTATTATGCATGTATTTTGCAATAGTGTATAATCAGGATAATCTCTGTGAATAAGTGTCATATTATTCAAAATTTCTACATCCGCAACTTTTTGGGTCTTGCAAATTTCTACCACAAGTTCGTGTTGGGATTTTCTCATATCACTTGGCCCTTGAGTCAAGTCACCAAGGGAGGAGCGAAAGAAAAATTCTTTTGTTCTCAATATCAAGAGAAGGAATTCATAGAGTTGAAACATCGCATCTACTCAACACCAGTGCTCACATTACTAGATTTGTAACAACCATTTGAGATTGAGACATATGCCTCTGACTATTCTATTGGGGTAGTCCTTACTCAACACGGGCATCCAGTGGCATATCACAGTGAGACACTTTTATACATAGTTCGGAAGTATCCCACTTATGACAAAGAGATGTATTCCATTGTGCAGGCCTACCGACAATGGAAGCATTAAATTTTGGGGAAGGATACGATGATCCACATAGACCACTGGCCCCTGCATTTCATACAGACGCAAGGGAAGTTGCAGAATGATTGCCATCACAAGTGGTCCACATACCTGCAACAGTTCCATTTGAATATCAAGTATAAGAAGGGCAACACTAATAATGTTGCAAATTTCCTAAGTCGACCACCAATCATGGCATTAATCACCATGCTCAACTCTTGTGGGCACGAGACTTTTGATTGGTCACTTCAGTACAAAAGCAACCCAAAATTTGGCCACACATACCAAACACCCTTGGAGGGTTATCATGTTCCATATTTTCACCTCCAGGATGCCTTGTTATGCCACCTAGGTCACCTTTGTGTTCCTTCAAGCGAGCGTGCCAAGATCTAGCCATTTCGGGGTCGAGAAAACAGTGGCAATACTGTAGAAGTATTTCTAGTGGCCAAATATTCGATAGGATGTCGGGAAGTACATTAGTTCCTACACTGCCTGCGCCATTGCCAATCTGACCATCAAGAAGCAAGGCCTCTATACTCCGTTTCCTACCCCTAGTCGACCTTGGGAATCCATCTCCATGGATTACATGTTGGGCCTTCCTTCTACTAAGCATGGAAATGACTATGTTTTTGTGGTCATTGACAGGTTCTCGAAGATGGCCATTATGGTGGCCTGTAAGAAGAATATCACAGTAGAAACCACTGCTAAAGTCTTCTTTGAACGAGTGTGGATACACTTTGGGATCTAGACCAATCTTTATGCCACAAAAACATGTTTTACCAGCCATTCCTGAATCTGAGCAACCATCGACCAACGATCGCAAATCTTTTTCACGAAATGTATATAACCATCCATCACAAGAAATCACTGTATCTATTCCGGCAAACCAGTTGTATATTCCTGAAGAAAATCCATTCCTTGCTATTAATAAGATGTTTAGAACATATGTATCTAATTTCTCCCCTGTAGAGAATTTCAATATGCAAACCATAGATATGTCAAAGGTGGAATATGGCCACCAAAAACTAAGTTTTGTACTTCTTCTTCTCAATCCAAATAGCCACCCACCAAAGCTGATTGTGCACCATTACTTGAACATAATTCCCAAAATCCTAATGATCTTGACCATATCTATCAAATAGGAAACTATCTCACTACCTGGTGTGCACACGCCGAAGATGTCCTTGATGATTTGGGTAGGCAATCAGAGCTGATAAATGCTAAGCTTAGGCTACTCTATGAAGAATAGCAATCTGAGAAAGTTGCCAAAGAAAAAAGAGAAAGAAGAAAACAAAAGAAAAAAGCAAAAGAAATTCCAAAATTCACCATTGATATGAGCACTCCCAACTATTGGGATAAAGAGGAAGAGGATGAAGATACAGAAGAAGCATTCACTACCACTAGTGTAGAAGAGTCAACTTCAAAACTTTCTAGTAAGTTGATAAGTGTAAAAAACGAGGCCTATAAAGTTGATAAACAATTTTCTTCAAAGAAAGAAATTATGACTATAGATCATGCAGCCTGTAAATTTCCTTCTTGTATCTTACCCTCTATCAATGACCAGAACAAAGCTCATGTCTGGAAAGAAGTCTCAAAATACCCGCGCATTGAAGAAGATTTATATGCTACAAATTCCAGTGGGTATATTCTTGATTTAGATAATTCATCCAATCCCGAAGAATAAAAAAGGATATGGATTGGTGCTCTGTATCAAATGCAGGTCACCACAAAATTAGATAATCTTTCTATCATGGTCCTAGCAGGAAAAAGAATGGCCGAAATTGTATATGATTGGTGGATAGGACCCTCAGGTGAAGAAAGACGAGTAGTAATGGAAGCAGGACTAGCTACTCTAGAACTTTTATTGAAAACTCAATTTGTACCTGAGCCAGTAGATGAGAAAAAACAGCTCCTTACAGATCTACGTTGTATGGAATTAAAGGATCTAAAATATCTTGACCAATTTGGTAAAGATTTAATGGAAAAGGTATTTAAGGCAAATCTTTCCAATGACATTGCTCAAAAAATTGCATTTTTGTCCAAGCTTCTTGGTAATCTAGGAGATCTTATCATGAAAGATATCGATGTTCAGAATAAACAGATCAATCAAATCGATTAGGTTGATCTTCTTTTTAGGTGTACGGAAAAGGTTAAATATTTGTGTTGGAAAAAGAAAGCACATGATATTACACCGAGTTCATAGGTCTACAAAACAATGCTACCCTAGACACCCTTCAAAAAGAAGAAGAAATCAAAGAGATATGGAAAATTCAGACCCAAAAGAGTCTCCAACCCCCGAAATCCTTTCAAAAAATTCAAATTTCTGAAAAGGAGAGAATCCAAGAAACAACAACTATTGTTTCATCTGTAAGCAAGAAGACCACTTTGCACGCAAATGTCCTAATAATTCCTCTTCGAAATTAAAATCTTGTGTTGAAATTGAGGAATTTCAAGATGATTGGTCTTTAGTTGCTTCAGAAGATGAAGTTTCTGATGTATATATTTTAACAGAAGCTTCAGACGATGAAGATGTTAGTTAGCCCACTGTACAAAAGATGAATATTTGTAATTATTGTTCAAATACTGATATTTCTTAAGAACTGCACTATATTGATCAAACAGATATAAATAAAACAAAAGACATAGAGGAAACTGAAGAAACTACAGATGTTTCTGAAGATGAGTTTGATGTTACATCAGTTTCTGAACAATTGCAGCAAATAGGTAAGCAGCCAATCCCAAAATTGCCTAAACTAAATTCTTTTTGTCCTTATAAAAAGAATACTGCTGCTTCTACTAGTGTCACAATCCCAGCACTTAATAGAGTAGAAGAGAACACTCTATTAAAAAATATTATCAAAACCAATAGTATGATCTATATTCCAGTCCAAGTTCAAGTCCGCAATGAATGGATAAATGTAGATGCATTCATTGACACTGGACGATCTAATAATTTGGCTCGACCCTCCTTATTTAAATCTCTTTGGAAGCCACTCCAAAAAATTCTAGTGTCTGAAACCGTTGGAGGATCTGTTCAGTTAACACATTATGTGGATAACATTCCTTTGAAAGTTGGGGGGAGTATTGTTAAAATTTCTACTATTCAGCATTTTGATCCATCTACTAGTTTAATGCTTGGCATGCCTTTTATCAATTCTGTGCTCCCAGTCACTATCAGCGAAGATAAGTTGATAGTCAATTTAAAAAAGAAGGCTATTGTTGTGCCTAGATTATCTATAGCAAATTCTGAGGCAAAAATGAGAATAGCCAAAAGAAAGCCAGTGCACGCAAGCCCCTTAAGGACTCCAATAATTGGCAAGAAGTTTTACAAATATATGAGAACAAGATGGAATCAAAAAATAAACAAAAGGCCTGCATTGACCCAAAATAGTCCGCTGAGTAGATTGCTATGCATAACAGATTGTTGGAAAGCTACTCAAATAATCCCCAGCAATTTTGGACAGTCGAGAGTCCAAAACAAGAGATAGTGACTCTACACGAGAATGGAGTCAAAGGAAAATTAATCCCATGCACCCCCGCAGATGAACAAGAAATCAAGAGACAAATAAGTGAGCTGCTCAGTATGAATCTTATTGAACCAAACATGTCTCATTACTCTTGTTCAACGTTTCTGGTTAGAAATCACTCAGAAATAGTCAGAGGTAAGCCCAGAATGGTGATAAATTATAAACCTCTTAATGCCATAACTTAGGGTTTTCATTACTCATTACCAAGACCAGAAACAATCATGCAAAAAATTCAAAATAGCAAAGTATTCAGTAAGTTCGACATGAAATCTAGATACTACCAAATATAGATCCAAGAAGAGGATAGACACAAAACAGCCTTCAGATGCCTTGCAGGTTTCTGTTAGTGGAAGGTGGTTCCATTTGGCCTCAAAAATGCCCCTGCATTCTTTCAGAGACGAATGGATTTTATTTTATGGAAGTATGATTTTATTGTAACATATATTGATGATATTCATGTACATAGTCCAGATCTTGAAACACATTTCAAGAATTTAGAAATTTTTCTAACTGAAGTTCAAAAGCATGGTATAGTCCTTTTTGAGAAGAAAATGGTTTTATTTCAAGGCAGTATAGATTTCTTGGGGATTATGTCATTAATGGGCAAATTCAAATGCAACCCCATATTCTTACTAAACTATCTCAGTTTCCAGATGAATTTAAAGACACTAAAACTATTCAGAGATTTTTAGATGTCTTGAATTATGTGCACAGATATATTCCCAAATTGTCAGAGAAGACAGCTCCGATTAGAAAACATCTTCGAGAAGGATGGTCAGCAGAAGCCACTGCAGTAGTTAAAGAGCTCAAATTAGAATGTCAGCAACCTCCAAAGCTACAACCACCAGGTGATGGCCTTCTGATTTTACAAACTGATGCTTCTGATATTTTTTGGGCAGCTATTCTTTTTGAAATAAGGAAGAATGAAGATGGAAAGGAAGAAGAAATACTTTGTGCATATGCATCAAGTGATTTCTCTCCTAGCGAAAAGAATTATTATATTGTTGAAAAAGAAACTTTAGCAATATTTAATGGGATACAGAAATTTGAACTATATATGGCACATGTGAAGTTTCTTATAAGGACTGATTCTATGAACTTCAAATATTTCTTATCTGCCAAAAATTCAAGGCAACTTGCTAGAGGAAGATTACTCTCATGGCAGATTTGGTTTCAGCAATTTGACTTTGATGTTGAATGGATACCGGGCAATTCTAATTTTTTAGCAGATTCTTTAACTAGAGATATGAATAAAGCCTTTGTCACAGCCCCAAGAAGTTTCTTTGTAATACCAGGAAAAGGACCCCAAGATGATAATTTCGGCACTTTTGTAGATAGATTCAGACTCCTTGAAAGTCATGCTAATCATTTGACAGAGAAAATCAAGAAAGTTGTAGGTCTGCGATTAAGGAGAAGTCAGTGGATTAGACGATGTCAAGCATGGCAGTCTAAAAATGTTGGCATATCTTTGGGACTAGATGCTAATTTGGTAAAAATCTATCCTTTGCCCAACATGCAGGTGAAGATCTATCTTAAAAGCCTATCAGATATGTGGTCTTCTCAATTCACTGAAAATATGATTTGGATCTTAAAAGTATTAAATTATTATCAGTTGATTGGAGGAGTGGATTTTGCATTAAATATATATACAGGAGCCCAAATTCTAGATTTAGAAGCCATTCCAATCAAAGTAGACTTGGAAAAATATCTTTTGTCACTAAGGATTCCTGATATGTTTGAAGAACTAAAAGCACCCTTTTTACATAGAAATGATGAAAACTATGCCCCTAATAATACTTTCCCTCAATATGAAATTTTTGAAAATTTTACTGATTGGGAGATCAAGGGAGGATTTTGCAGAAAAAATCCATCTACTAGGATATCCCAGTGCATCCAGAGAACTCTACAATACCTAAGGACTTTCTCATCTCCTTGGGATTATCAGATTTTACAACTTAGAGAAGATATTTCTCCAAATCCTTTTTCGCAGGTTTTCTGTCATGAAATTACAAGAGAAATTAAGACCAGTAATAATATCGAAAGGATTAAACAACTGGCTCTTTGGTTCAAAGATTTTGGGATGTTGAAGCTAATCGAGAAACGACAGGTGTTGCAGCAATTGGATGAACTTCAAGGCGAACCAAAAGTTTTACGCTTTATGATTAATCAAATAGCGTTAATTACAATCAGTATTATTTCAGGAAATTGGAATAATAATTTCATTCATCTTATTAGTTTATTACTGTCAAATAAAATTTATACTTAAATGATTTTTGAAATGGGATGGCAATCAAAAGCATTAATTAATGAAAATTGCATATTATGGGTGCAGCATGCAATTGAAACTTCCACTAATCTGTTCCAGATCTTCAAGTGGGAGCTTCTAGATGGTATTGAGTTGGCAATTCAGCCTTCTCCATCATTCCGAAAAGTGTTTAAAGATTCCTTTCTAGACATTGATATCAGTCCCTTATCATTTCTAAACAAGTAGGAAAAACAAGAGGTGATGTTTACCCCACAACAATCGAATCTTCACAAAGTAAAAGTAAATTAGTATCAAGGACAAACATCAAAAGCATCTCTAGATAACAACAAAACAATACTAGTAGATGTTAAAGGAAAAAGTAAAGTTGAGGAATCTACTTTTCATGATTTCAGTTGGGACAAAGAATAGTCAAAGTTGATGGAATACAACTACCTCATGAGTCTTGAAAAGAAAGCATTCGAATGACAGTTGTCCTCTGATGATAATGATGATGATTATGATTCTGACCGAAGTCCGAAAGGATACTGGTATAATCTTTGTAAAAAAGAATCTAGACTTAGCTAGCAATGTGATTATGTGATCACATGTTGTAGCTAATGAAATTATTGTACCAGAAAGATTGAGTAGACACCGTCGGTGAAAGAAAATACCGACAGGTCCCTCAATTATTTCCTCTTTATGTCATGTCTTAGATAGATATAGATTCTCCTAGGAGGTTATAAAAGAAATATCAAGGCAAAGAAGTGGTAGGGTCGAACGGAGTGCTTCTTGATCTTGATCTTGTATTGTAATCTTTCAAGCTTTGTACATTTTGGTCCAATCTCTGGTTGATGTTGGACACCAAACTCACTAATTCAACAACCTTCCATCCCCAAACTGATGGTCAGACAGAGGTTGTCAACATGATGATCGTATAAATTTTGTGCATGTACAACTCAAAGCATCCATGCACATGGGATGAGAGCCTCCCCTATGTTCAGCACAACTATAACCGAGCTCTCCATAGCTTGACTAGCCACAACCCTTTTCAGGTGGGCTTGGGATTCCAGCCACGATGTCCCATTGATGTGGCCATGCCATTTGCAACTACTCCGGCAAATTCGGCTCATGTCTACTCTGAAACAAATAAGGAAAACAACTTCATTGAGCACATCCAACATATCCGCCACCAAGTCCACGACATTCTAGATAAATCAAATGTCAAGTACAAGTAGCGACATGATCAACATCGGGTGCCAAACAAGTTTCAGGTGGCTGAAAAAGTCTGGTTGCATTTGCAAAAGGAATGTGTTATCGGAGCCTATTGGAAACTCAAGCCACTCTGATATGGTCCTTACACCATTACCAAGGTTGTGGGAGAAAATCCATTTAAGCTCATCATTCCCCCATTCCTTGGCCTGCACCCACTACTAGACACATTTGACATTGCAGAACAACTCACACCAATAGAGTTAAATCTAGATTTCATGGAACAGGCTACAACTGATCAGATCATGGACACACAGATCAAGCAGAATTGCGAGCAGAAGATCCAACTGTATCAAGTTGTCAAAGTAGGCCAACTCCTTCACCAGGGCAAGTGACTCACCAAGGACCAAGTTTAGCAGAAGTTTCCTCATCTCATGGAGGAACTCAACGCAATGGGGACCATTGCTTCCTAAGGGGGGAGGAATGATCTAGGTGGATCTTGGCGGCCACCTGCCAATTTCACTTGGAACTGCACCATTGTTTCTTTCAGTTCTTAATTGTAGAACAATTTACTATTTTTAGTAGTTTTCGGCTCGTAAACTTCCAAAGCCATTTTGAGGCCCTAAACGACATTTTTTTGGGAATATACTACCAGTGACTTTTTGATGAAATCATATTTTCTATCATAGTCCTCGGAGGTATCTTTCCAACAGGGTATCATGCACGTAAAATGGAGATGGTATGACCATGTCACGACCCCAGAAGTTGGTTGTCCAACTAAGCCTAATGGGGCCCATAAACTCTTGGTGTTACATCTCCTCAGGTTATGGTTTTGGTTGTTTAGGGTTTTCTCTTATTGTTCAATAATAAAAAGGCCCTTGAGCCTCATTGTAAGGCAAATCAGAGGCATGTAGAGGCCACATCTCTTCTTAGGGATAAGCTGCCATTGCCCGAGCTAGTTTGTTTTCCATTTTTGTTACTAGGCATATTTCAATATTTTACATTAATGAAATGAAGTATTATTTCTATTGCATCTCTGTATTTATGGTTATATCTGTAATTTGTTTGTTCCTATTTAAATCCAGATCAAGGGATGAATATTATTAAACCGAGGGTTTAATATTATAAACCTAAGGCATTAATATCATAAACCACTCAGATTAATATTATAAAACCAATAGATTAAAAAAGGCAAGGGATTATTAATATTATGAACCCAACGGATTAATATTATAAACCAAATGGATTAATAAACCCATGGGGTTAATAAACTCAAGGATTTCATATTATAAACCCAAGGCATTAATGTTACAAACCTTTGGTATTAATATTATAAACCCAAGAGATTAATAAACCTAAGGGATTAATATTATAAACCCTCGAGATTAAAAACCCCAAGGTATTAATATTATAAGCCTAACCGATTAATATTTAACCCTAGGATTAATATTATAAACTAGAGGGATTATAAACTTTAATATTAATATTATAAACCTTAAAATAGTATTATACATATTAAGGATAAATACTATAAGCCCAAGGGATTATTGATATTATAAACCCAAGGGATAATTATTCATATTATAAATCTTACATATTGAAATTATTGTTTTTCACGTCGAGAGAGACCTTGATCATGGTTGGAAAAATTCAACCATGATTAATCATGGTTGACCATCATTGACCATGGTTGAATATGGTTTACCATGGTTGACCTTCGTTAATTATGATTGATCGTACTTGATAATAGATACGTTGACCATGGTTGACCATATTCAACCATGATTAACCATGGTTGATCATGGTTGACCATAGACACATTGGTTGACCATTAATAGGGAATTGTGTTTGACCAAACATGAAGATTGTTGACTACCAAACATACCCCAACATAGTCAAATACATTAATATATGCGGTTGACTAATGTTAAACCCTTGAGATTAATATTATACACCCAAGGGATCAATAAACCCAAGGGATTAATAAAGCCTAGGGGTGAATATTATTAACCCAAGGGTTTAATATTATAAACCTAAGGCATTAATATCATAAACCCTTGGGATTAACATTATAAACCCAACAGATTAAATAATGAAAGGGATTATTAATATTATAAACTCAAGGGATTAATATTATAAACCAAATGGATTAATAAACCCGTATGGTTAATAAACAAAAGGGTTTAATATTATAAACCTAAGGCATTAATACTACAAACCCTTGGGATTAATATTATAAACCCTTGATATTAAAAAAACCCAAGGGATTAATATTATAAAACTAAGGATATTAATAAACCCAAGGGATTATAAACCTAACATATTATTATTTAACCCTAGGATTAATATTATAAGCCCAAAGGATTATAAACCTTAAGATTAATATAATAAACCCTAAAATAATATTATACATATTAGGGATCAATATTATAAACCCAACGAATTATTATTTTGAACCCTGCAATTATAAACATTATGATTTTAAACTCCTCAACCATGACTAATAATGGTTGAACATGGTTAACCATGGTTGACCACAATCAACCATGGTTGACCAAATTCAACCAGAGAGACCTTGATCATGGTTAACAAATTTCAACCATGATTCCATGACTAGCAATGGTTGATCATGGTTAACCATGGTTTACCACACTTAACCATGGTTGACCAAATTCAACCAGAGAGACCTTCATCATGGTTAATGAATTTCACCCATGATTAATCATGGTTGATTATGATTGACCATGGATGACCTTCGTTAATCATAGTTTTTCATAGTTGAAAATAGAGACATTGTACATTGTGACCATACTCAACCATGATTAATGATGGCTGATAATGATTGACTGTAGACACGTTGGTTGACCATTAAAAGGGAATTGTGTTTGACCAAATTTGAAGAGTGTTGACTGCCAAGCATACCCCAACATAGTAAAATACATTAGTAAATGTTGTCAACTAATGTTAAACCCTTAATATTAATACTATACACCCAAGGGATCAATAAACCCAAGGGATGAATATTATAAGCCCAAGGGATTAATAAACCCTAGGCATGAATATTATTAACGAAGGGTTTTATATTATAAACCCAAGGCATTAAAATTACAAAACCTTAGGATTAATATTATAAACCCAAACGATTAATTAATCAAAGTGATTAATATTATAAACTCTTGGGATTAAAAACCCAAGGGATTAATATTATAAGCCGAAGGATATTAATAAACACAAGGGATTATAAACCTAAGAGGTTAATATTTAACCCTGGGATTAATATTGTAAGCCCAAAGAATTATAAACCCTAAGATTATATTATAAACTCTAAAATAGTATTATACATATTATGGATCAGTATTATAAACCCAAGGAAATAATATTAAAGCTTGGGATTTATAATATAAACCCGAGGGATTATAAAGCCAAGCATTAATATTATTAACCCAAGGGGTTAATACTTTGAACCCTACAACTATAAAACCTTATGATTTTAAACCATAAAATAAATATGATAAACCAAAATAAACACTAAACCCTAAACCCAATATTGTAAACCATAATATTAAACCCTAATTTATTCAATGTCAAAATGTGACATTGAATAAACTCAAATGTAATATAACATTGTAACAATGATTGCCACACTACAACATTGGATAGATTTATGTACCATTCCAACGTCATAATATTAAACCATAATATTATACAAAATATTATAAACTAAATATTATTGTGACATTTGATAGATTTATGTGCCATTCTAGCATCAAAACATGTTTGGTTGACCATATTCAACCATAAAGACATTGATCATGATTAACCATGGCTGGTCATGGTTGATGATATTCAACCATGGATGATCATGGTCGACCATAGAGACAATGAGCATGATTAACCATATTCAACCACAATTATGCATGGTTGATCATAGGAACTTTGATTGACCATTATCACCATGCTTGATGACACTTAACCATGGTTGACTGTGATTGATCATGGTTGGAAATGGTTCACATTAAATGACCAGCATTGACAATGGTTGATAATGGTTAACTGTGGTTTATGACACTCAACCATGGTTTACCAAATTCAACCAAAGAGACCTTAATAATCATTGACCATGGTTGATAATCATTGACTCTCATTTATTATGTTTGACCTTTGTAAATTATGGTTGATCATCATTAAAAATAGAGACATTGCCCATGGTTGACCATATTCAACCATCAATATTTTGATTGACCATAATGGTTGACTATAATCAACCATAAAGACTTTGGTTGACAATGTTTGACCATTCTAACAATCATTGACTATGGCTGGTCATTATCAGTTTGTAGAACATGAAATGTTTTTGATTGACTACGGTTGACCGAATATGACAATGTTGATCATGGTTGATCATGATAGACTATATTCAACCATATAGATCTTAATCATGGTTTACCACAGTTGATCATTATTGACGATATTCTACCATGGATGATCATGGATAACCATAATCAACGATAGTTGACCATTCTTATCATGGTTGATCATGGTTGACCATAGAAATATTTATTGACCATTATCACTATGATTGATGGTGTTTGACCATAGTTTATGGTGGTTGAATGTTATTGATCACTGTTGGCAATGGTTCACATTAAATGGCCATGACTGATAATGGTTGATCATGGTCAACCATGGTTGACCAAATTCAATCACACAAACCTTGATCATGGTCAAATAGTTTCATCCATGATTAATCATGGTTGACCATCATTGACCATGGTTGGCCTTTTGTTAATCGTGGTTGATCAACCATATTCAACCATGATTAACCATGGTTAATCATGGTTGACTATAGAGACTTTGATTGGCCATTAATATATAATTGTGATTGACGAAACTTGAAGAGTGTTGACTACCAGACATACCCCAACATAGTCAACTACATTAGTAAATGTGGTTGACTAATGTTGCAATGTTGCATTGTGATGCTAGATAAATCAAAATGTAATGTAACATTCTTACTATGTTTGTCACATTGCGACATTTGATATATTTTCGTACCATTATAGTATCATAACATGTTTAATTTTTAATGTTAATAATAATGTTAATAGGTAATTATGTTTGAAGGAAGTTGAAGATTGTTGATTGTTAAACATAGTAAAAAATAGTCGTAGAGTCACTCATATTATGAAACATGGTTGAACACATTTTATAGTGTTGCATTGCGACGTTAGAAACATTTGTGTACAATTCCAACATCACAATATTATTATTATTATTATTATTATTATTATTGTGATTGACCAAGGATGACCATTGTTGATTAAGGTTGACAATGAATGGATTTGATGTCATACATTGTCAACCATGGTCTACTATAATTAAATATGGCTAAGTTACATTAATTAAGGATGACTTTGACTAAACAAAGTTGATTATTGTCAAATATGGTAAATATAGGGTTGACCAAGTGTGAATGTGGTCATGTTTACCTATGTTTTACAAATGTGGTTGACTACAATAATTATGTGTTAAGTAAATTTTTTAAATCATGTATTAATAATTTAATTAATATACCAATGTATTAAAAGTAATTAATAAATAAATTAATATAATTTTTAATTAATATACTGTCAAATGTTTTAATTAATTAAAGTTTTAATGTTTTAATAAATTAATTAATTAATGTTACATTAATTGAGGATGACTTTCAGTGAACAAGGTTGACTATCGTCAAATATGACAAACATAGGGTTGACCAAGTTTGATTGTGGTCATATTTCCATATGTTTGACTAATGTGTTGGCTACAATAATTATGTATCAATTAGTTTTTCTAATTATTTATTAATGTTGTAATTAATATAGCGATGTATTAATGTTAATAAATTAATAATTTAATATCATGAATAATAATATTAATATATTTATTTAAATAAATGTTTTAATTAATTAAGTAATGTTAATGTTAATTAATGTTTTAATGTTACATTGAGTATGGACTACTTTTAAAAAACAAGGTTGACTAATGGTTAACATTAACATTAAAGTCACTAAACATTTTAATTAATGTTTTAATTAAAAGCTTTAAGTAATATTTAAATGTTTTTATTAATGTCCTTAATTAATTGATTAACTATATATTGACTCTGCAAGGCTTTGAATAAATAAATTTGGCTATTGTCAAATATGATAAACATAAAGTCAGTGAAGTCTGAATGTGGTCATATTTAATTATACTTAATTAATGTGGTTAACTATAATAATTATGTATTAATTTATTCTTTAAAAGCATCTATTAATTCTTTAACTAATATATTATATTAATAAAAGTTAATTACTAATTAATATTATTATTAATTATATTACCCTAATTAATTTAAATTTTTTAAATTAATATTTTAATTAATAAAATACTACAAAACATAAAATATTTAGTAAAAATAATGTAATAAAAAATAATTTAATAAAATAACATAATATATTTAAAATCACATAATATAATATATTTAAATTTATTTATATAATAATAAAAGTTCAGTAATCTAATAAAATAATGTTTGTATTAAAACAATTTAATCATAATTCTAGCTATCGTTTATTCATTATAACGCTAGTTATTATAATAATCAAATTCTATCGTTTTATTATTATATAAATACAATAATGACACTCTATTGTTAAACGAAGCGTTAAATACACTCCTATAATGAAAATGTTAACCCTAAGTACTGCATACATCAGGAAGTGTTGGTACACCTATCGTTAGAAATTTAGTCGGACGATTATGATTTATCAGCGTTGTAATTTAATCTTACACGCAAATTATGCAACCTAACGTTATGTTATAATTTAATCTTACCATTTATTTATTTATTTATTTTTTAATCACATGGTGAATCTGTAACTGCAGGCTTAATTAATGGGAGACTCAAGATCAAACCTCATAGCTGCCACTATAACATCAAAAGCATAACCAACCACCTCTAAGTCGGGTATACTCAATTCCTATGATTTTAGTAGGAGCAGACTCACGGGAAAGGGGAATCCGCCCCTCTAACCACTATAGCAGATTATTGTACTCAATGAGATTTGAACTTCGGTTTCCCCAGACTTCGTCCATATAACTTACCATCATTGTGATGATAGTAAGAGGCTTTGTTTTTAACTGATTTAATGAATGTAAGCTTGACATGTTTTTTTGAGATGGATATAGGTGTTGGTTGGTAGGGTTTAATCATATAATACATAATATGTTATACCCATAATATATTATAGGTCTGATAGCCCAACTATATGCATTATAGGCCTAATCTTTTATATATATACATAATGCTAATGAATGGTAATATGGGTGTGTTCATTATCCCAAACATTTATGTTACATCAAACGATATTAACATTTAAAATAATCTGTTTGCCAAAGTGAATACGTTACAAAGGAAGTCGAAATCCCTCGAGAATTGTGTGTCTTTTTCTTTTAAGCAATAACAATTCAACCCACAACATTGTGAATAATTTAATAAAATAATATTTCTTCCAGTAAAATTACCTCAAATATGGGCATATTTTCTTAATGACATGCATACACAACCACTCATGTAATGGAGTGCATAAAACACTTGCGAGCAGTAGAACTGGAATACGTTTAAGAATGTGAACAGTGATAAGTTTCCAAATCAATCGACATTTTAATGTATATTTTATAATTTATTTTTCACTAATTAACACGAGTGGTTATCAATAAAAACTATAATAAAATTAAATAAAATTAAAAATTTAATTTAGGTAGGGTTTAAACATATGATTTAGATATGCAAAGAAATTATTACTTTTAATTCTATTCATTGATGGAGTGGCGACCTCGAGAATATATTCCCATCTTTCAATTTAGACTGTCAGATCAAAAAGATTAATTAGTAAAAATATTAAAGTATTCAATTCCAATAGGCGGAAAGCATTGGTTGACTTTAGTTAATGGTAGTTGATCATAGTTGACTATCGAGACATTGTCCATGGTTGACCTTATTCAAACATGATTAACAATGGATGATCACGCTTGACCATAGACACATTGGTTGACCATTAAAAGGGAATTGTGTTTGACCAAACTTGAAGAGTGTTGAGTACCAAACATACCCCAACATAGTCAAATACATTAGTAAATGTGGTTGACTAATGTTAAACCCTTGAGATTAATACTACACACCCAATGGATGAATATTATAAGCCCAAGGGATTAATAAAGCCTCGGGATGAATATTATTAACCCAAGGATTTAATATTATAAACTCAAGGAATTAATATCATAAACCTTTGGGATTAATATTATAAACCCAGTATATTAAAAAAACCAAAGGGATTATTAATATTATAAATCCAACGGATTGATATTATAAACCCAAGGGATTAATAAACCGATGTGATTAATAAACTCATGGGTTTAATATTATAAACCCAAAGCATTAATATTACAAACCCTTGGGATTAATATTATAAACCCAAGAGATTAATAAACATAAGGGATTAATGTTACAAACCCTTGGGATTGAAAAACCTAAGGGATTGCTATTATAAACTCAATGGTATTAATAAACCCAAGAGATTATGAACCTACCAGATCAATATTTAACCCTAGGATCAATATTATAAGCCCAAAGGTTTACAAATCCTACGATTAATATTATCAACCCTAAAATAGTATTATACATATTATGGATCAATATTATAAACCCAATGGATAATAAACCCAAGACAATAATATTAAACCCTAGGATTTACATTATAAAGTCGAGGGATTATAAAACCTGGGATTATTACTATAAACCCAACGAGTTAAAACTTTGAACCCTACAATTATAAACCTTATGTTTTTAAACCCTAAACTGAATACGATAAGCCAAAATAAACCATAAAACCAATATCGTAAACCATAATATTAAAGCCTAATTTATGCAATGTCATAATGCGACATTAAATAAACTGAAATATAATCTAACATTGTGACAATGATTGTCACACTCCAAGAATGGAATCATAGATTTATGTATCATTCCAACTTCACAATATTAAACCCTAATACTAAGCCAAATATTATAAACTAAATATTATTGTGATGTTGCATAGATTTATGTACTAGTCTCACATCACAACACATTTGGTTGATCATGGTTGACCATATTGATTTATGTATCACTTCAACTTCACAATATTAAACCCTAATATTAAACCAAATATTATAAACTAAATATTATTGTGAAGTTGGATAGATTTATGTACCACTCTCACATCACAACATGTTTGGTTGATCATGGTTGACCATATTCAACCATAAACGTCTTCACCATGGCTCATCATGCTTGATGATATTCAACCATGGATGATCATGGTTGACGATAGAGACAATGAGCATGGTTAACCATATGCAACCATGATTAAGCATGGTTGATCATAGAAACATTGATTGACCATTATGACCATGCTTGATGATTCTTGATCATGGTTGACAGTGATTGAACATGGTTGATCATGGTGGGCAATGGTTCACATCAAATGACCATCATTGATAATGGTTGATAATGGTTAACCATGGTTTACCACACTCAACCATGGTTTACCAAATTCAACTAAAGGGGCCTTAATCATGGTTGATCATGGTTGACAAAATTCAACCACGATTAATCATGGTTGATAATCGTTGACCATGGTTTATTATGGTTGACCTTTGTTAATTATGGTTGATCGTGGTTAACAATAGAGACATTGCTCCCAATTGACCATATTCAACCATAAATATTTTGATTGACCATAATCAACCATAGAGACCTTGGTTGACCATGTTTGACCATTTTAACAATCATTGACTATGGCTAGTCATTAGGAGTTTGTAGAACATGAAATGTTTTTTGTTGACTATGGTTGACGAAGGATGACCATGTTGATCGTGGTTGATCATGGTAGACTATATTCAACTGTAGAGACCTTGATAATGGTTGACCACAGTGGATCATGCTTGATGATATTCAACCATGGATGATCATGGTTGACCAAAGTCAACCATAATTGACCACAATTGACCACAACTGACCATTTTTATCATGGTTAATCATGGTTGACCATAGAAATATTGATTGATCATTATGACCATGATTGATGATGTTTGACCATAGTTGACGGTTGTTGAACATTGTTGATCACCGTTGACAAAGGTTCTCATTAAATGACCATGAATGACAATGGTTGACCACACTCAACCATGGTTAACCAAAGTCAACCAGAGAGACCTTGATCATGGTTAAAGAATTTCAACCATGATTAATCATGGTTGACCATAGTTGACCATGGTTGACTATGGTTGTCCTTTGTTAATCATGGTTGATCCACCATATTCAACAATGATTGACCATGGTTAATCATGGTTGAATTTAGAAACATTGATTGACCATTAATACAGAATTGTGTTTGACCAAACTTGAAAAGTGTCGACTACCAAACATACCCCAACATATTCAACTACATTAGTAAATGTGGTTGACTAATGTTGCAATGATGCATTGTGATGCTAGATAAATCACAATGTATTGTAACATTCTTACTATGTCCGTCACATTGCGATATCTAATATATTTCTTTACCATTATGGTATCATAACATGTTTAATTTTTAATATTAATAAATAATCTTAATAGGCAAATATGCTTGAACAAAATTGAAGATTGTTGATTGTTGATTGTTAAACATAGTCGAACATAGTCGTAGAGTCATTCATATTATGAGCATGGTTGACCACATTTTGTAATGTTGCACTGCGACATTAGAAACATTTGTGTACAATTCAAACATAACAATATTATTATTATTAAAGTTAATTATTATTAATTAATTATTATTATTAGTGTTAATATTATGATTGTGACAGACCAAGGATGGTCATTTTTTATTAAGGTTGACAATGAATGACTTTGGTGTCATTCATTTTCAACCATGGTTGTATATAATTCAATATGGTTTAGCTACATTGACGTAGGATAACTCTGACTAAACAGGGTTGACTATTGTCACATATGGTAAACATAGGTTTGACCTAGCATGAATGTGGTCATGTTTGGCTCTTTTTGTCTAATGTGGTTGATTATAATAATTTTGTGTTAAATAATTTTTTAAAATTATGTATTAGTACTTTAATTAATATGCTAATATATTCATGTTAATTAATTAATTAATTAATTAATATTATTTTTAATTAATATATTGTGAAATGCTTTAATTAATTATTTAATTAATGTTTTAGTAAATAAATAAATGAATGTTACATTAACTAAGGACGAATTTAGTGAACAAGGTTGATTATTGTAAAATACCACAAACATAGGGTTGACCAAGTTTGAATGTGGTTCATAATCTCCCTATGTTTGGACTAATGTGTTAGTTACAATAATTATGTATCAATTATTTTTCTAATTATTTATTAATGTTGTAATAATATATCGATGTATTTAATTTAATAAATAAATAATTTAATATTGACGATTAAAATAATAATTAATATATTTATTTTAATAAATATTTTAATTAATTAATTAATGTTAATGCTAAGTAACGTTTTAATATTTTAATCAAAAATGTTACATTAAATGTGGATGGCTTTGAGCAAACAAAGTTGATTATTGTCAAATATGGCTTCACTAAATAATGTGGTCATATTTGGCTATGTTTGACTATAATAATTATGTATTAGGTATTTTTTGTAATTATGTGTTAAGCCTCTAGTTAATATATGAATGCATTAATGTTAATAAACTTATATTATTATTAAATAATATTAAAATATTTATTTAAACCTTTTTAAATTAATGTTTAGGGTCATTAAACAATTTCAAATAAGTGTTTTAATTATTTTTTTTAAGGGTGGTTCATGGACACTCGGTGACCGCTACATCGATGGGAAAATCCAGATAAATCAACCTGAGGGGATCTATCCATTGGCCAAATAATTAGGGCACAACCCCAAAAGTGTCAAGGAGATTTGACCCTATGAACTCGCAACTTGTGAGGTACTTAGTAAGGGGAACTCAACCAACTGAGCTAACCCTTAGGGCTTAAATGTTTTAATTGTTATATTGTCAAATTTTTTAATTAAAGTCATTAAACATTTTAATTAATATTATTAATGTTTTAATTTAAGCTTGAATGATGGTTGGAGACATTACAATGGAAACATGACAGTTGGAGACCATATATGAAA
Source organism: Pinus taeda (assembly GCA_000404065.3). NCBI lineage: Eukaryota > Viridiplantae > Streptophyta > Pinopsida > Pinales > Pinaceae > Pinus > Pinus taeda. The sequence continues at coordinate 49,560 of APFE030394968.1, forward strand.
CACTTGTATGATGGTTGGAGACCTCATTTAAAGCCCTAATGAAAATACCATAAGTCTCATTCTATCCCAATATCCTTATACATGGAGAATCCTAAAAATCCCCAAGGTCTGCACTAAAAATTCAAACAGCCATAAAGAAAAATATTTTTTGACATTTGGAAGACATCATTTTATAATGGCTCAAATCTAGAATGTAGAGGACACTATTACCTTTCTAATGAGCCCTCACTCAACCTCTAGCTTCCAGTAGTCTAAGGGAAATTTATTTTCTAATATAATGTATCCTACTCTCTTACCTAGCTGACCTATGTTCAGTTCCTTCATGTCGGCCCTCCAACCCAACATACAGGTCTTTTTGTAAAGACAAATTACTATAAATATATGTCTGAACTCATCATTCTAGCCATCAATTCGATGATCATTCCATAGAAAGAGCAAAACGATAGAAAGGAGGCTGAGGAGATGAAGAAGAATTATGTTTGGGAAATTTCAGTGATTAAGTCATCATTATAGCTCAAGTCATTGACTGTAGGAGCTTGAAATTGTAAACAAGCATCTATGGTGACTGTGGAGCTTGGACTTCTACTCAAATTTTTTTGGAAGAGGTCCATTACACCTCGGATCTCTGTATGAACAGTCACAGCTCAAACCTTGCATTAGGGGAATTTTGAGGTCTGAAATGGGCCTCCTAAGGAAATTATAAAATAATAGTGGAAATAATAAAATAATATTAGATTACATCATCAAATTTTAGAGGGAGAAATGAAAAAACTATTTTTTTTAACTCGTATTTTCAACTTATCTCCCTATGGGTTTACTCAAATTTTGAGCAGAAAAATTTATTAGATGAAAATTTTGATTCCTCATCCAAGAAGTACCCATGTTGTATACCTAAGATGTACACTACTAGATGAAAAATGTGATTGCTTTAACATATTTTCATGTATTTATCATTTTTCATATAGCAAGGTCCATCAAAAGTATGCAACATAGGTACTGCTTGGATGAGGAATTAAATTTTGCATCAAATGAGTACTCTTGCTCGAAATTTGAGTAAAACCTTTAGAAGATAAGTTGAAAATACGAGTTGAAAAAGTAGTTTTATTATTTTATTATTTTTTAATCTTTTTACTTTTTTACTCAAAAAATGGTGAATCATCCCCTATGGTTGACATCATCATCTTGAATCCTATTGGTTCTTATAAAGTTTATTTTGGCTATACATTTTTCTTAGGAGGCCCATTTTAGACCTCAAATTTCCCCTAATGAGAGAACAATCACCCGTGGAGGGCTCAAACCTGTCCTACTTTCTGTGATTCAGTCTAGGGTAATCGAGTGATGTTGGAAAGCAAATTGTGACTCAATGTTTGAGGCAATCTTATAGTCACATTTAAATCAGCTTGATGACATTTTTTGAAGCAAACCATTAACATCCTTTGGAGTAGATTATAGTCATTATTTTAAGTTCATTTTGAGGTGAAGTATTTAGAGCTTTGAACAGTGGAGTATTTAAAGCCTTGGGCAGGGAAGAAATCAAAGCTTTTGGACAGTGGACAAGGTCAAAGTCTGGTGCAATCTTATAAAGTAGTTGTGTAGAAGATATCTTATTGGAGGGCCATTGAGGAATTAAATATCTTGAAGACAGCATTGAAGAACACCTATTCAAGATGGATACTTTAGAGCACACTTGTTGAAGCACATTCAAGACCAGTATTTGAAGAAACAGTGGGACATCTTGATGAAGCCTTGAAATAGAGTTTGTCGTAGTACTTGTACTTGGAGATTTGAATGTAAAGGTTTCTTTGGAAACTATCTTGAGCATTTAAATGACTTGTTGACAGACTTGTTCGTTTGTGAAGACTAGTGAACAATTATTGAGTTGTGAAGCATTCTTGAGCATTCCTTGGATAAACCTTTATTACCTTGGATATTTCTTGGGAAATTTATTAAAGACACCTTGAGGCATTATTGAAGACATCTTCAAGCTGATCTTGGAGACATTATTGGATACCATGGTGTATTGAATCCATCATGAGGTAGCCATGGAGAAATTGTTTGGGTGAGATGAAAAGTAGTGGTGACACCTACTGAGAAGACAAGGTTGTCATTAATGAAGTGATTTGGAGGAGGCATTGCTGAAGATATTGACAGGGACCTTTGAAGAATATATTGGGAGATGTGAAAAATAATCAAACACATCTTGACAAATTGAAGCTAAGGGTTGGAGCCCTAGAGGTTGGAGCCTCATAGAGAGAAGGTTGGTGCCTTGGAAGATAGGTTTGGAGCTCTAGAGGATAAGAATCCTCAAGAAACCAGGCTGGAGCCTGTACCAAATATAGGGTTGGAGCCCTAGAGGTTGGTGCCTCAAAGTGACAAGGTTCAAGCCTTGGTAATTCCAAGTGAGTGCTTGGAAAACTATAGGTTGGAGCATGGGAAATTGAATATTGGTGTCTTCATCTTAGGTTGGAGCCCTACACATTATTGTATTGAATTTATTGTAAAGAAGAGATTAAGAAAAGTATGTATTCTTATTATTCATTTTGTTTTCTAATTATAAGTGATCTAAGTGGTAAAAAAACAATTGAAAAGAAACATTGATTCACCTCGTCTTAGTATAACTAGCAAAATATTTGAAAAAATTTAAAGATAAAAACTACTTTTTAGGAATTTTTTTTTTTCACATATTTAAATTCCCCAATCCCAATAAAGACGTCCATTTATTTGCAAATCCATCGTAAATCAATTAACATTCCTTTCTTCATTCTTAAAAACTATAGGCACATTAAAACCAAGGTTAAGTGGTTAGTGATGAGACATTTGAACATCGGAAAGATTTGTTAGCGATTGTTATTGTTTTTCAGATATCTAAAAAATATACACAAGTTAAAACCAAATTTAAGTAGTTAGTGATGAGACATTGGAACATTGGAGATATTTATTAGCCATTGTTATTAGTTTTTAGATATTTTATGGAAGATCAACTTGACATGGGAGAGTTAAAATAGATATGAAAGACAAAATTTGATCTGGAAGAACATAATTATGGAGTCAAAAGGCATGAGATGAATATGTTTAAAACTATCGTTAAGGAATACAAGTATTTGAATCATGATTTAGCAAACAACGAACTTGTCTTTATATAAAGTATAACAAATATATTTGTAACTACACCTTTTTGGCACACATGTCATGGATCTTGATGTATTTAAGATCATGTTCTCGTGTCAGCATCAAAATGCTAAGAAAATTACACAGGTGTTAGAAATCATCATAGCTATATACACGTCTGCAAAAATGAGAGGACTTCAACCCAGGCCTGGATAACCTCTGAAGTTCTCTAAAACTTTCTATGTCAAAATTCCTCTTCTTCATCAGTCTTCTTTGCCCAGCATCAAAGCGAATATTGAAGAAGCTCTTGAATGAAGGATTTGTGAATGTGTTGACCAAAAACATATATCTAGCCATGAAGTAAATTGAGGTAAGAAAAAAGCACATGAGCTCCATCACATCCCATGACAGTTCTCAGAATGTCAGCGTCATTAAACCCATTGTCTGAAGGTCAAAAAGAAATCCTATCGGCTTAATAACATTAATAATAATTTTTTTTTATCTTCTTACTTAAAAACAAAATGTCTATCTTAGTAAATTGATTTTTGTTTTGTTGAAAATTACCTATTTTTATTTAAATCAATATTTTATAATTATAAATATAAAAATATTTATATTATATCAACTATAGATAAAAATTCTAATATTAATTAGTAAATAGCATGATATACCTACTGTTTTATATATAAAACATGATGCTAATGAACTGTAATATGAGTGTGTTTATTATCCACGACATTTATGTTACAACGAAATACATTCACATTTACAATATAAAATGTTTATATTATATCAACTATATTATAAACTATAATAGATAAAAATTCAAATGTTAATTAGTAAATAGAATGATATACCTCATGTTTTATATATAAAACATGATGCTAATGAATGGTAATATGCGTGTGTTTATTATCCACAAAATTTAAGTTACAACGAGATACATTCACATTTACAATCAATTTGCTGGCATAGGTGGGTACTTTACAAAGGAAGCGAAATGCCTCGCATGTAAGTGTTAAATACACTAGCAGCAAGAAGTGTTTGTCTTTTTCTTTTAAGTAATAAGAATTCAACCCATGTGAATAATTTAATAAAATAGTATTTCTTGAAGTACAGCTATCTCACAAGTCGACATACTTTTGAATAGCATGCATATGCAACCACTTAGGGTAATGGAGTGCACAAAGAGCTTGCAACGGTTGAATCTGAAATACGTTTAAGAATGTGTCATAAGTTTCAAAATCAACCAATGGAAGTTTTAAGGTATGTTTTATAATTGGTTTAATTTTAATTTATTTTTAATAATTTAAGTACGGTTTACATAAATGAAGCGGTGAGGATGAGAATACATTGGTATCTTTCAATTTAAATTATCTGATAAAAAATATTAATTAGCAAAAAATTAAAATAGTCAATTTCAATAAGGAGAATGAGAATATATGGATCTTTCAATTTAGACCATCCACTCAAAAAAATAAATCAGCAAAAAATTAAAATAGTCAATTTCATTAAAACAATCTGTATAAATATGTTTCTTAATATTTCCACATAATAATTTACTAAAATATATTAATATCACTATTTCTCTAGTTTAAAAGGGTGGAATTTATATATAAATGAAGATGAATGTAAGAGAATTTGTATGAAATATAAAATGCAAAAGAATCAATTTTATATATATATATATATAAAGATATATATTAAAATTTGATTCTTTGCATTTATCTTTCATACCAATTCTCTTACATTCATCTTCTAAAAGTGGAAAAAATATCCCCAATAAAGAAAAAAATACAAATCACAAATATGAATTAAATTTTGCAAATGATTCTGCAAATTTTAGATAGTGTCCATTCACCTCCTCTGTTTATAACCTTATAATTTAACCACTCAAAAAACTTATGATGGGTAACTTAATGTCTGCCCATCATTTAAAAAATTACTTGTCGTTTTTGATGTTGTAGAGTATTTATTCAATGTCAAATAAGTTTGAAAAATTAAAAAAACGTTCCACATAACGTTAGATGCTTCCAACACCTCAGTTGCTTACAGTGAATAGACATCCATAACCCCCAGTTGCCTCAGTCAAGATTGTTCCAGAAGATAACGCTAGAAAAACAGATACGAGGATGAGAGAACGCCCCAGGAGCAGTGGCTCATATTCACCTGCCCCCCCAGAATGTTAGATGAAGGGTTGGCGACTGTGGAATGGACATCGGAACATGTCAGGTCAGGTTCGTCCTCACTCTTCCCATCTATGAAACCAGGCCTTTTGGGCGACAGAAGGTCCCCATCATTTGTCACCATCCACACTACCTCAGAGATTGAAGGCCACAACGTTGCAGCTACTTGTGTACACAAAAGGCCAATTTTAATCACTTGAATCCCTTCCTCCCATGAATAACTGCCTTCCAATGTAGGGTCCATAACTTATAAAGCTCGTTGTGTTTGATACAATCTCCATGTCTGGTGATTAGCCAACATCAACAAAACATAAAAGTTCAGCTAGCAAGGGATCACAATACTACGAAAATCTTAGAAAATTTCCACTCCAAAGTTGAGATTCAAAGAAACCATACTCTTTGAAGGAGAGACTCCATGTCATCAAAATTCTTCCTTCCACTAATAATCTCAAGTAGAAGCACTCCAAAGCTATATACATCCATCTTGTTTGTCAATTGTCCAGTGAAGTGTACTCCGGGGCTATGTAGCCACTGCCCAATGCCATATGTCAGCAAACCTCCATATAATTGTTATTAGCATCATCAAACTGTTATCCAGAGAGAGGTCATCCTCAACAACTTATATATTGGAGCTTTTCTCAAAACTCGGTGAACATCGTGTTGAGCCTCAACCTTGCACCTTCCTATACACCCTCTTAGCCCTCATTCTCCACTCACTTCATTCATCCAGTGGTTAAATCATTGCATTATAGTATAAAAAGGACTGTTTATATGGTTTTCTGACTATACTGATGTCTGTTGTTTGGTTTAGTTTTTTTGTTCATGCAGCTGCGGAAACTTGTCAGTTTCCGCAACCAGCACAGGTTTCCGCAGCCAACACAGAATTCCGTAGCTATTTTGTTAAAAGTTGTGCTCCAGGTGTCCTCTGAAGGAACGAGCTACATGGGCAAGTTCCAGATGGCAGGTACATGGAACATGTCCCTTCGAATCGGCCAAATCATCCATGAGAGGCCGCAGTCAACCAAAGTCAAAGACAAGGCCAGCCAAAGAGTTCAGCGGTGGCACGTCACTGTTTTGAGCACGTGAATGATACATGGCCTAGTTCTCAGCTCACGAAGGCACCAGCACACCTGGAGATTCTTCCTGAACCGTGAATCTAACAGCCAACCACTCCGAAGATTTAAGAAGCATAACGACAGTTACACTAGATCTCCGCTGAAGAGATCTACGTGTCTATGGAAACGCAGTTAATAGCGTAGTAGTTGTTAGTTAGCTGTAGTATTTTTGCATTATAAATAACGCGTCGTTGAATGCTGTAAAGAGACTTTTTGATGCATGTGAATTCTGAACTGTTTATGTAATTTCCGCGTTGTTGGTTATCTTATCACCCCACTGTTTTATATGTTGTTGATTTAAATACATGAGAAGACTTTTCTGAAGATAGCCGTGTGATTATTTGATTGGATGAAGTGGCAGAGGGCCCCTACACGCTGAAGCCTTGTAAAGTGTTTATTTAGTTTCATTATGTTTTTGTTTTATCATTAGCTTGTACATAATATGTTGTTTTATGTTTCTGTTGTTCATATCTT